>JBBPLE010000012.1:0-42370 GCA_038089675.1 Boletales sp. KT-2023b
AGCCACATGTCTGATGGGACCTTGTGGTTGTGCACTTTTTCCTTTCCTTTGCTGTCCTTACTGCATGTATCACACTGTGCGAATTCATGTGTAGCAGATTTATTTGAACTATCTACTACAGGAAATGTGTATATATGATTTACCTGCGGCAAATTTAATTGTGCGTCAGTACCTGATGTAGATGGAGAAGGGGATACACACTGTGATGTGGATTCCATAAAGAAACCCTCAATGTACTCATTGTAGGCATCTTTGCCTAGACTGACAATGTCCTCGTCGACCTCCATTATACCGGTGGTTCTGGCAAGCGGAACCTCTGTGATCCATTTGGAAAGTGGGGTGGAGAGGTGGTCAGAGAGGGATTGCTCCATGTGAGCATGCTTGGAGCGGTGGGATGCAACCGGTTCGAGGTTGTGGAGAGTGGAGGAGGTCGTGGGGACCTTGAGGTGTCGTGCGAGGGAGATGGTTTCCTTGGTTAGAGGAAACGCTGGTGGCCCATAGTGGGTCATGCCGGACATGTGCACATTGTGGTGGGGGTCAGGGATGGGCGACGTGAACATGGTGGCAGCAGGGGCAATGACAGTGGTGGAGGCGAAGGTGAAGGAGGCTGAGGCTTGTGCAGCCTCTGCCTGCTTCTTCTCCTTGCGGGTCTTCTTCTTCTCCTTGCGCTTTTCCTCGCCCTTTTCAGAGCGGTTGCCCTTCTGCACTTTCTGGTTGGTATTCCCCTTGGAAGAGGAACCACCTTGTGTCTGCTGTTGCTGCTGCTGGGAGAACTGGGGTTCCCCTTGCTGCTGTTTGACGGCACTGACTTTGTTGGCCTGTTGGGGCCAGGAGTCCTTGGTGGGATGGCGCTGCACGTACATTTGCCATGACACTTCAATTTGTCGGAAAATCTCCTTGACGGTGGGAACCGTCTTGATGACAACTCCTGCCGAGTTTGTCTTGGGCTTTGCGGTGGCGATGGTGGCAGCGACATGGTTGGTGTACTTGGGTATCTTGGAGATAATGATCAACGACTTTATTTTGTTGTTGACTGGGTAGCCGAAGTCGGAAAGGCAGGAGAAGAGGGTGTTGAGCTTTGAAAAAGTCGACACTGGCGAGTTGTTGTTGGGGATTTGGAGGCCCATGAGGGCTTTAAACTCCATGATCACAGAGGAGACAGTGGGGTTGTCAAACTGTTTTTCAAGTTCAATGAGTATATTTTCGGCGTGATCGCCGAAGTTGATGCTGCACTCGTGAACGTGTCATTTGCAAGTGAGCACGATGGTGCCAGTGGCCTTGTCGTTGTCCTTGTCCCAATCCTCCTGCTTTTCCTTGGTGTGATGGACTTCATTGGCCAGAGGTGTGTAGGCAGCTTGGGTGACAACACCATTGCTGTCTTTTACCTCGGCAAGGGCGACAGGGACTGTGGGGCGAAGCTTCATGATGCAGGAGTAAACCCTGATGGAGCAAAGGTAATCGTCCATCTGGGACCGCCAGGCATGGTAGTTCATGCTGTTGAGCTTGACAATGGTGGAGAGGGAGGTGGAGGACATGGTAGGTTGTCTGGCAGGGATGAATGTTAGCATGGGTACCTTAAACAATCAAGTGAAAGGGACGGGGTAGAACCACATTGCTGAACGTCCAGAGCCCAAAAACTCGGGGGACATAGTCTCCCCTTGTTTTGAGATGGAGAGCAGCTGCTCTGCACAGCTTTCGCTTTGCAAAGCGTCTGGTGGAACTTAATCTGCACAGATGGCTCGAAACGTTCACCATTCAGGGGTGGAACTTAATCCGCACCCCAAAGGCACCTGAATGGCAGGCAGAACTGAATCCGCACTGACCAACAGTCAGGTAAGGATGAGAGAGCGGGGATCCTGCGTGGAACACTGGATTGCCGCTCGGGGCTCATAACCTGTTGCGAGTACACATGTTACATACACGGGAAGGTCTCTCACATACCTGGGTTGGTTGGGCTTGAGGAGCTTACAATGGGTGATGGTGGTATCAAGTAAAGAATCGATTAGAACTCAGCTCTGCTGAGTCCGAAAGTAAATACATGTGATGTGTGAACTAATTACTATGTATGTAACACAGAGTCCGTTCAACACACCTCCCCACTCTTGACCCAAACCCAGTCGTCTCAGTTGAATTACCTCTTTATGCTCAATGCATTCGTCCTAACCCATTCCCTATCATCAAACAATCTTCCCTTATGCTTCTCCTTGAAACCCCCCACTTTCTTACCCCCCTTCACGCCCATCTAGAACCTTTCTCCCTGCTTGATACCCTTTTTCTTCTCTTCCAAGAAATCCACAGCCTCTACCCCCTTGCCAACCAGATGTCTGACTACCCCATGGAACATGTCACCACCCTCCACAAAACTTGCTCCGAGCTCATCAACCTCGTCCTTTCTGTCATGCATGAGCTGGAAATGGACAAATTAGCCAAGGATGTTCTACGTTACACCCGAGAGCTTGACAAACACCAATGTCTCCACCAAAACCCATTCCCAGAAGCTTCTGAAGAACCCCTCACCCTTGAGGAACTAGCCATCATGGAACAAGCCAAAGTAAGTTGGGAAGGACAATAAAATATACCCCTCTCTCCCAATCATTACCTCTATAGTCAAGCATGCTTCCACTGCCACTGACTTTCCCACATCCACATCAACTGTCCATATTACATCTGTCCCCACTGTGCTCATCACCATCCTGGTCACACCCAACATTGTTGCCCTTGCTGTCCTTGTCCTCATACCCTCAACCCCATAAACTCCTCTTCCTCTTCAGCTTCTTCCACATGTTCTAGATGTTCTGATCCTGTACCACCCCAACCCCTCGTTGAATGACTCTCTAACCCCCCGTCCTCTGGCTCTAGTTCAGCTCCCAGACCGATTCCTCCCCCTTCTTATCATCATTGTCAAACCCCTCACCCTCGTCAATGTCACCATCGTCCCTCCCCTGACCCCAATCTCGCTGATCTTGACTTGAATGATAATGACCCAGGATATGACAACTCGGCATATGCTAACATGACTGGTTCCCCTGGTGGAGATAGGTGCATGGATTTCTAATTTTTCTTTTGATTTTATTCTTCATAGTGACTTCGAATGTACTCCAGGGGTAATGTTACAATTCATTTCTGCTTACTTCTTTGAATATGATAGACCGGCCCAACCCAGTACCTTTTACTTTCTTTAGAGTGTTCTAGAACATGCAACGTGTTCATCACACACCTTTCATTTCCACTTCTATTCTTGTTATCTAAACTTCTGTTTCTCATGGAAAGTTCTATCTTCTTTCGCTTAGTAACAAACCTTCCATGACTTTCTATTAGGTTCTATTCTTTGCAGTACTTAAGCCATCGCTCCACTTGATGTATCCTTAGCTTAGTCCTGCTCAATCTTACCTTTGATCTCCTCGAACTCCTTCATCGACATTATCGTTGAACAATTCCCTTGAGCCTCTTCGTCAACTCTATCGTTGAACGACTCCTTTGAAATCCTTCATTGACCTCATCATCAGACGAACCTCTTTGATTTCTCGTTGACTCTATTGTCAGACAACTCCCTTGAATTCTTTTGTCAACCTCATCATCAGACGAACCTCTTTGACTTCTCAGCAAACATCCTTGTCCAAATACCTTGAATCCTTGACCCACCAATAGTTCTTTGAGCCTATGCTCATTCCTACCTGGACCAAGCGTAACATCACCCTTGCCACCATCATCATCACCCCTTCCCAGATCCAGACCTTGCAGACCTCAACTATGACAACAATGACACAGGCTATGATGACAGCACCTACACCAACATAACTGGATCCCCTGGCAGTGATTGGTGTATGGATCTCTAAGTACTTTCTTTTTTTGTTTGTTTTCTCATTGCAACTTTGAATTTACTAAGGGGGTAATGTTACATTTTACTTGTATGATAAACTGGCCCAACCTGGTACTTCTTTCTTTTCTTAGAGTGCTCTAGAACATACAACATGTTTACTGCACACCTTTCATTTCCATCTTTTATTTCTGTTATCTTCACCATGTTTCTTCCATGGAACATTCTATCTTCACTTTACTTAGTCATAAGCATTCTATGGTGTTCCATCATTTTCCATTTTACAGTACTTAAGCCTTGGTCTCACTTGATGTACCTTAGTTTAGTCCTGCTCAATTTTACTTTGATCTCCTCAAATCTTCTCAAACTTCTTGTCAACCAAACCCTTGACTCTTTGACAAGTACTCTCTGCTTGTGTGCTCCAAACCCTTGACCCTGTCTTTAGTTCTTTGAGCCTACACTCATTCCTACCTAGACCAAGCATAACAACAGGCACATTTTTTCCCAAAGGTATTTGAGAATTTAAAACAAAAGAAGGAATATTGCCAAGCTTGCAGACATGTTGAAAGGTTTTAACTTGAAGACTGACACTGGACAGAAATAGATGAACATAGAGCAAGGGCCCAGGCAGGTGAATTAAGCTGGCACACTAGCCATAAAAGCATACTCATGTCCAGCCAGATCATTTGTCTGGACCATTAACTGTGCAAATGGTAGTTCAAAACCTAATTCAAGAATTTGAATTCAGACTCAACCTGGTTATGCAGCCAGCCTGATGGTTTGATAACACCATCTTAGAGGGAGTGAAAGATGGGTTTTTGAGGCAACTACTAGATGAAATATTAGGAAGAGAGCAAGCTACTGTAATTTGCAAAGTGGAAGTTACACATACAACCATTTAATAAGTCTTGGGCCAATATTTGTTTGTTCAGCATGAAGGCAGTCCATATGGCAGGGCAGTAAGCATGTCAGTTGAAGATAAACAAAGGTGGCAAGCAACTTGAACTTGACAGGATTTGTAGTTGATATTACGCAGTCTGTACTGGCTTTAAAATGGCGCCGTAGTGGCGGCGGTCTTCGAGCCAATGTATGCCGTAAGTGCAGTGTGAGCCTGCTTCATACTCTAATAGTGAAGAGTCAAATTTTAACTTAACTTACTGGTGCGCTAGTTTCCCTGACTCGTATGTGTCAAATCTCGCATATATAACCTATGGTCAAGAGTTGCACTGGTACTGTCATTGGCACGGTACTATCAACAGAGTCACCGCAAACATGATCGACTCCCAACAGAACGTCACGGTCGAAGAAGATCACATGAGTTACATGCAGAAAGCGTTAAAAGAGGCATTATCGGATGATTGTGTGCCCTTGCAAACTGCGTTTTGTGTTGGGTGTGTTCTGGTAGTACGACTACCAGGCATCGAACCGGTCACTTTGGCCACAGGGTACTCAAGAGAGCTTCCCGGGAACACACACGCGGAAGCGAACGCATTGACAAAGGCGTTCAGTCTGTCAAAGTCACATCTCGCGGCTCTCTTTTCATCCGTGTCTCCGCCTCCATCCGTCGAGGAGCTTATGCGGCACACTGACGTTTATACCACACTCGAGCCATGCTCTATCAGAACATCTGGCCTCCGAACGTGTGCAGACGCACTCATCAAGGCTGGGATCAGACGATGTATCGTTGGGGTGGGCGAGCCGGACGACTTTGTCGAATGTCAGGGAGCACAAAAGCTCAGGGACGCTGGCATTGATGTTATTTGGCTGAGGGGCCTAGAAAAACAGTGTCTCGAGGCTGCCCGGAGAGGACACATGACGGAAGAGCAACAATCCACCAATGGAGGTACGTTCTAGTTACATTTCCCTCACCAATCCTTCTCAAACCAAGTACGACAGGCAACGCTTTACCCCTGTCGCCCAAACACCAATAATCTCCTTTGCGCGGATGGGGTCCATGATTGACTGTACGCTCTCGATGGACATTGTGATAGCATCCAGCCTCTCGTTGATCACAATGTCAATCATAACGTCATCCTAAATACCGTTATCGACGATTGTCCCATCCGTCAGAATTACAGGACAGACCTGAAGTAACTTGGTGATGGATAGAGTGTCTATCACTTCAGTTTCTTCAGATACAGGCGAGTCCGTGGGTATGATGTGGTCGATCTGATCGACCCGGAGGGTGAATAACAGAACAAGAGTTGAATACTGAACAGTTACCTCAACCAAAGTAAAGAGCTCATTCTCCCGCCTATCCTCTGCAATCTCAAGCACGTTGATGAACACATTAGTAAAAGGTAAACCTTTCCCTCCAGTGACCCATTCATCGATGTTGCGCAGACTACTCTGTTGAACGACTGGAGATCGTATGCGTAAATCTTGCTGGATCTCACGAGCGACCTCAAGGAGGTTGTCCGACACGGAAATGTGTACTGGTAAGACGTTCATGCATGGAATGGCCAGGTTCAAGACATTCGAAACCGACCCTGTTCGCCCAGCATGCCAGAGTCCGAACGTGGCATGATCAGAAGAAGAATGAGATGCCTGTAAAAATGCCCAAGATGCTAGAAGAATGCAGTGTAAAGGTAGATCAAGTGCCTGCGCTTGTTTCTTGAGCTCAGCTGCTCCCAAAATGGCCGATGTTATAGTTACAAGGGTCCTCTCCGAGGAATTCGGTCGATTCTCCTCGGCTATTAGTGGTGGGAGATATCTAGGCAAAAATGGCACAGGCATGACCGATTGCCAGTACAACTTCTGTTCGGAGAGATTGTCCAGCGACGGCGCGAATGTAGCGAGAAATTCACCGGGATCTGAAGCATTCTGTGGCGATGGGCCAGAATACGCAGACGAGAGATCTTCGAGCAAAAGACGAAGGCTGTGGGCGTCGTATTGAAAGTGATGCATCCGAACCAGCAGATATCGATTATTGGTGGATGTCGACGTTATAATGAAACCCTTCGTCTGCGCGTAACTGACAGGCAAGGGTGACGAGACGATGGTTTTCATTTTCTCAGCGAGCGCATGTAAATCATCTTCGACGCATTCTTCAGTGAAATTCGCTTCATTTGAGTCCAATTCAAATGTGACCACTCGGGGGTCAATGCTTCCTGGTGCTGAGGCGAATGTTGATCGCAGGATTGGGTGATATGCCAAAAGTGCCTTCCACGCTTCTTGGAGCTGGTCGAGATTGACGTTGGGGCTGAGCTTGTACGCGAAAACATGGTGAAACCGTTTTCGAAGGCTACGTTGCCATGCTGCGATGAGCCATTTCATACCCTCTGTCGCGGCCGACACCGAAACAATCTGATGACGGCGTCCTTCTGGAAAGCGCTTAATGATTGCTCGATATTCTTCTACCGTTATTTCTTGTAAAGGTGTTTTGTATTGCAGCGTCACGACGTCAGTGTTGGATCGGGTGGCCCTGATAGCTAACTCTCCAATTGTGGAGCTAGAAACGATGTCTCCGATGCTGATTGCGAGACCGGCTTCCTTGCACTTCGCGCTCAGTCTGATGGCAGTGATTGAGTCAACACCGATGGCCACAAGCGATTGCGAAGGAAAAAGTCTATCCGCGGAACAGTGGGCCACTGATGTGAGTGCAGCCAACAACTCGGAGGGAATACATGCAGTGTTAGCCGTCGGCTGTTCTGCATGTTTCGAGACATCAGCCAGCTGGATGTCTGCGCCAGTCGCCGCGAAGGAAATGGCTGGATCGTCGAGATGGCACAACATCTCGTTCATCAACGTGTCAATGTTGGCCAATACGCTGCTGAGTTTTGCAACATCCATGACATTGGGTCGACAAGCCATCTTAACCAAGAATCCAGACTCCACTTCATGAAATTCGATATTCATAGGATACTAACCGAGTTTAAGGAACAGGTTTAGCAGGTAGTGACATGACAATGATGCTGCTTACTTGAATTTGGGTATCGAATTCCTCCGGATCGCGCAGTGTCCATAATTTGCTACAGGCAGGGGAGAGCCGCGGTTGAAATAGGAATAAACTGCTCAACAGATCGTGCACCTGCAACTTGTTTTGCACGGCACGAAGTGAAACATGTTGCCACGGCAATGCGCTGACATTGGCGCAATGAATAGCCTGAAGTAATTCTCTGTTGCTCACATGTTGAGAGAACTGGATGCGACAAGGAATTGTATTCTAAAATTGAGGACGAATTGAGTGCCTCCAATTCCGGATGCCCGCTAAAACGTACTTACAAGCATTGGCCCAATCACATTTTCGGAACCGTCAAACGATCGACCCGAGACGACATGCCCAAAGACGACATCGTTTGAAGTAGTTAATGAAGCCAAACATTTCCCCCACACGGCTTGTGCAAGACACTGCAGGGTGACGGCGTTCTCGTGAACTAAGTCTACCAGTGATTCCCGCCGGATAGAGACCATTTTCGACCCAACAATTGCTTTCGACGAGAGAGGTTCGCTACGCAATGCGACAACCGGGCGATAGCTCTGGAGCCTTTCGGCCCAGTAAATGGTTGCCTGATCCTGCTGGAATAGCATACGTGGGATGAAGTTGAAAAACTGGGCTGGGGGGGCGACTTCTTGATTGTGATATATCTGTTCGACATGCGACAAAAGGCAAGGAACAGAAAGACCGTCGTATAATGCATGATGCATGAAGAGCACGAGACGAAGACAGGCAGGACCCGAGCGCACAACCCGCAAGTGGATAGGTGGACTTTGAAAAGCAGATTCTTCAATAGGCTTGAGGAGTGAAATGAGTTCGTTGACTGTATACTGAAGGAGCGCTGACGAAGTCGGAACAAATTCCTGCCAATCAAGCGTTACAGTAGAATGTCGTACTTGCGCCCAAGATGCAAGCTCTGCCACGTAATGGAACGTAGTTCGAAGAATATCAATATTGCGAATTGCCAGATCCCACGCGCCTCGTAGGAGTGCCAGGTCGATATCTGAGTCAAGGTCAAGGACAAATGAGTGGAAGTACAGGTTTCCAGCAGAAGCAACTGTCTTTCATGCGTTCAGTGTCGCATGGAATATAAAATTGAATGGGTAACTACCTGGGATATCATACCACTTTGCAATGCAGTCGTAGGAAATATCTCAACTTCATCATCGATGGATAGTTTGCACGACGATCGGTCGAGATAGGCCGTGATCCTCTCAAGCTGGTTCTGCAAAGAGAGCATACCCTGGTCGATTTCCACCTCCTCGGAAGTGCCAAGTGATCGCGAACATAAAACACCGAGTTCCTGCAGAATTGGTTTTCCCATGATATCTGCTGCCCTAAGGAAATAACCATGTTGACGCAAAATCTTGGATAAACCAATAGACTGGATGGAGTCCAGGCCCAAAGAAATGAGCGATGTGTCCTGATGTAACTGTTCAGACGGAATCCCAAAGAATTTCGAGACAATCTTCCCCAAAGATGCGAGGGTGTGCGCATCCAAGCTTTCTGCGTCTTGCTCCCTGTCTCTATGGTCGTGTATGGTTATTTGAACTGGTTTCACGTGTCGAGACACTCGAGTAAGTGGCACCATGTAACAGTTTTCTTTGTTGAGGATATTAAGAAGGATAGCTTCGAACTGACGAAGAATGTGATCGACGCCTATAGCGAGAGATTCGTAATCGTGGTAAACGGCCTGAACGGTAAGGGTATCATTGGCTTCGTCAAGCATAATCTCGACTGAAAGAGGAAACTGTGTGGAAGGTATAAGGGAGGTGAAAAAACGGGAGTTTAGAGTATACTAATACGGAACTGAAGTGATTACTTACATCGGGCTCAGGAAGTTCGCTTCGCAGGATATCCCATGCTTCATAGTGAGTATCATCCTTTATAGTAACCGCAAATAAGGTGTCAAACGGTGCTGTTCCCGGTGGGAGCCATTTTTGCACATGCGATAGAGGAAAGTGCTCGAATGCCACTGCGGCCGAGATATCTGCCTGAACACGTTCGAGGTAACCTCCCGTGTCAAGACGAACTCTGGTTGGAAGTGCATTTATTGTAGGATATATGGCATGTTCGGCGCCTTCAACCGGAAGTAGCCGTCCCGCGCGAATGACCTGTTGCCATCCATCAGAAGGGTGTGGTAGCCACATTGCAGAAACATACCACAAAAGCAACGTCGTTGGTGTGGTGGATATGTCTGGCCAGAGAAAGAGCAAATGCACAAGTTAGCGCGGATTGGATGGTCACTTGATGAGGTGCCACAAGTTTCCTCAAACCGGCCAGAGACGTGTTGAGAGACAAGGTATTGCGTTGGATTTCCTTTGACAACCCCACGCCCGACAAGCGTTGTCCAGTCCAGTTAAATTTAGAAAATGTAGAGGCCCAAAACTGTCGTGCCTCATCATTCTTTGCACTGTGCATATGTTCCAGAAGTGGTTCCGGAGAGCAGGTAGCAGGGTGGAGTCTCCCCATCAATTCATCATCAACGTACTTCAGGATGAGTGGCAATGATATGCCATCAAACAGTGCATGGTGGATTGATAATGTTAACCAATGACCATGTCCATCATCTCGCGGAGAAAAAACGGCCAAACGGAATGGAGGTGTAGTCGATGTCGTGCTGTTGATTTGTTGCGCTAGGGAGGGCGCCTCCTCGGCGAAAAAAAACGCGCAAAAAGCGCCCGCATCTGTGAATTGGGTCCATTTTTCTGCCCAAGGGAGCTGCGCGTCAGCAGGTGCCAGCACAACTTGAATGAGTTGTCGTCCAAAGTAAAACACAGTCCTGGTTACGTGAACCACTATTAGTGGCACATTCTTAAATTTCAAAATGATTCCGACTCACCTAAGGATGTCGAGGCTTCTCATAGTGGCTATCCAAGCATCCCGCACTCGTGAGAGTAAGATTTTGTCTGAAATCCTCAACACGACGTGCTGTATGCATGAGGTTTGGTAACTATCCGAGTGATAAAGAACACCCTCCTGAATGGGGAATGGTAGGAGGACACGTCCAACACGTAAACGCGGAATACTCTCCTTCACCACGTGGAGCCATTGTTCAGAGAAGTGTCTGATGGATGGTGAAATCGACGACGGGACCGGATGTGTTTGAACCAGTTCACCAACAGCATTGATAGATGCCGCTTTCATGATATCTGCAACGGTGATAAATACGTGGAACGTTCGCCTGATGTCTGATGCTAGTTTCGTTAGTGATAAAGAATCCATGCCGTATGCGAACAGGCTTAAACTTGGGTCGATGGGTGAAATCTTGACATGAGTTTCTACCAGAGACACAACTTGCCGCTGAACGTCTGTCAACGAAGAGTAGTTTTCTGTTGGTGTGTCTTGTACAATTCCCATAAGCTGCTGAAGATCTGTGTCTCTGAAAATCGAAGAAAGTGCCTTATCGTCCGTTTTTCCATTGGAATTGAGAGGAAGCCAGTTGAGACGGATTATGTGTGCAGGTCGCATGTAACTAGCAAGCTCCTTTTCGGAGATCGCTCGAAGAACTTGCAGGACGTTATTTTGAAATGGTACGACACGGGGCTTGGTGGTCCGCCGGAGAGAAATAGGGACCTGGATGTCCCAAGCAACGAAGGTCACCAATTGTGGCGTGGTTCCATTCCCGATGGAAGGATGCGCGGCGAGTACCGTCCCAACATTCAATTGCAACCCAAGTTCACTAAGAACCGAATTTCTGAAAACAGCAGAGATTCCTTCCACCTCAATTCGTACGCCACGCAGCTTGACCTGTGCGTCAATTCGGCCGATAATATGGAGGGTGTCGTCGGGAAGCATGCGAACTAAATCGCCAGTGCGATATGACCACGATCCTTTGCACGGCCACTCCATGAACGATTTTACGGTCAGCTCAGGGAGTTCATGATATCCTCGTCCGACGAGTGGTCCTGCGACCACAAGCTCGCCAACAACTCCCCGAGGAAGAATATTGAGCCTGTCGTCAACTACGTATGAAGCAACATTGGCAAATGCTCTGCCAATGTTCTCCCGAGGGGTGTTTTCATCCATGAACCGCCCACAGCAACCTATGGTCACCTCACTAGGACTATAGTCTAATTAGTGCGTTGCATACTTGTAGACAATAAGCAATTGCTTGCCCATAAAAATTAACAAGTCTGATGACTGGATGGTCGGCCCATTTATCAATGATCTGAGCGAAAATTAGACGCGTGCAATCAGATGGTAATACGGGACTTGCAGAATCTGTTATTTTCTCCCCGCCGCTGGCAACGTATCTGAGTTTTGGTTCCGCCTGGTCCTGATTACACATAGTGGCGTCCAGTAAACTAGGCACCAGATTTATGTGCGTGATTCCAAGGAAATTGATATACAAAGACAAGTCTTCCAAAAGTTCCCCGCGTTTCGCGGAAACCAACGTCATCCCCAGAGCCAGCGAGATAAAAATTTCTGCGAGATGCACGTCGAAGGCTATGGCTGATATGCACGTCGTCATAAACCTATGAATATAAGAGCTGGGAGATAACCCACAAGCGACACCAAGAAATCTCCCCTGGCGAATATCTGTCATTTTGACTTCAGCAGGAAAGGAACTGAGTGCTAGGATTGCCTCAGTGAGACCAGCATGTGTCAGGAGACAACCTTTTGGATTTCCGATGGTGCCTGCGAATGTGAGTCAAATTTCAAATATGTGAACGTCACGGTGGGGTTATCCGTACCCGAGGTGTATAACATATATGCCGTACTATTGGGTGGAAGGGGAAGGTTGACCGCAGCATCGGTCATACTGGAGATAGTCTCTTGCACGGACGTGTTGCGAATATTGATTGATAAATCCCCGAAGAGATCGTCTTCAGACTTGGTCGATGTAATGACAAATCTCGCCGAGGAATCGGTTGCAATGAAGAGCTTCCTTTGCGCAGGTAGTTCTGGGTCAATCTGTAGGCGCGGCGATGAACGAGAGGGCGGAGTCGAAGGAATATACTAACCGGAACATAACATCCACCAGCACGTAAAATACCAAACAAGACTGAATGGAACATGAGATCACGATCCATGCAAACAGCGATTCGGTCCTCTGGAAAAAGTCTTCTACCAAGGAGAAAGTGGGCAAACCGGTTCGCAGATTGATTGAGGTCACCGTAGGACAGGGATTCTGGAGTCCGAAGCATCGCGGCATCAGGGGACAGGTCTGGGTACCACTCCACGGCTGTTGCGTTTGGATCCGATGTTGCATGTGGGAGGATATAGTCAGTTGCGGAGCTGGCCGGGCGGACGTGTGAATAGAAAGTGGCTCGTTCCTGTTCTGGAAGAACCTCGACAACTGAGGCAAGATCGTTTTCTAGACGAAGAGGGGGAGACATCTTCTGTGTTGCGTCAGCAAAAGCGTTTGTAACGACTGCGAGTATTTGACGAAGAAGCATGAAGGCCATAGAGTCACTGAACTGACTGGACGACGAATGGAAATGTAGAAATCCATCTCCGGTATGGATCAGTAAGGGTAGTTGGCGTGAAGTCTGAGGCACGATCGAGGCTGCAGAGAATGCGTTACGAGCGGCTCGAGAGGAATCCTGGAAGAACGCGATCACTGGTAATTCATCTGCACCTGTTTCCGAGATCTCATGTTGTTTGGAGGGAGAGGTAGAAGCTGTAGAGTCGAGCCTGATTTTCCTTAGGGCTACAGTCGCTACATCAAGGGCGTTGTTCCAAGTTGTGGCTTCATCCCATTGCAAGCGGAATGGTTCGGAAGACTCCAGAGAAAGAAGAACATCGCTGACCCCGCAGTACATGCCAAGCATGTTAGCGTAAGCTACCAGGACGAAGGCATCGAGGGTTGTGTTGTCGACATGGTTACGGATGTGATCATCTATTGCTATCTGGTGGACGAGTGTATGAACTTTGCTATGCTTGCGGCAGTTGGACAAGTCAGGCAACTGGATTGCCCTGTAACGGTCGCGGGCGGGGTCCATCACCGAGTGCTGAGTTGAGAGACGGTCGGGGCGAGATCGCCCGAGATCGATTGAATGATGAACCGAATAAAGTTGAACGGCGTTATCTGATAAGCATTGTTGTTGAGTCACACCATCCCCGGCAAGAGTATCATAGCCTCATGTTGAACGCTTTTAAAAAAGGTCGACATTAAATTCATTCATCCGACTCGTTCCGCACTGGCGACATCCAAAGACTCCATATGCCCGTAGACACATTCATCCAAGCATACGATGTCATCGGCCTTGGCTTCGGACCCTCTAACCTTGCGATTGCTGGCGCATTTCTCGAGAATCAGTCCGATGTGAGAACTATTTGCTCACCTATTTCGACTTGATTCTTAATAGCCACGCAGTCACCCATCTCCATCGACAGAATTTTGTTCATTGAAAGACACGACGAATTTAAATGGCATCCGGGAATGCTCCTACCTGGCGTCGAGATGCAAATCAAGTGGGCCACATCTTCGACCATCCACATCCCAGCCTTCATCTGACAACCGTGAACCAGCTTCCTGAAAGACTTGGCTACCTTGCGATCCCCGCAGAGTCCCCTCACCTTCGTTTCCTATTTGCATTCACAGAGTCGTCTGTTGGATTTCATCAATCGTGGCCGCACCACTCCTACTCGGAAAGAATACTCTGATTACCTTTCCTGGGCAGCCAAGTATGTGCAAGATAAAGGTATTAAAGTAGCTTTCGGCGAGGAGATTGTTGCGCTCGGAGAAATGAATACATCTACTGTACAGGTCCATTCTCGCGTCCTGTCAACCGGTCAACATATCGTGCGTCTAGCAAGTATGGATATGCATCTGCTCATGAATTCACACTTACATCTTCGAGTCAGAAAATCTCATCATTTCGCCAGGTGGTTCCCCCCATATACCCCGACCACTCACGACCACTTGGGTCCAGGAGTGCATGATTCACAGCTCAACGTATTCGACATCGGTAACCCCTTTATTTGATTTGCTACAGTCACGCAATCCAGGCAGAAACCCGCTGCGTATCGCCGTCATCGGATCTGGTCAATCTGCTGCAGAAATTGTGATAGACCTCCATTCGCGACTGACCGCTATCCCAGTCAGCGGGAATGAGCCGCATAACCTGGAGCTCATTATCCGTAAAGGATCCCTGAAGCCAAGTGACGACTCACCGTTCGTCAACGAAATTTTCAACCCAGATGGTAAGTGAACAACGCAATCTAAACATTTCATGACGATGCTGACACAGTCTCTAGCTATGAACCAGATTTATCAGCTGCCCTCCCATTCCGACAGACGAAAAATCTGTCTCGAGTATTCAAGCACAAATTACGGAGTCGTTAACCGCCATACCCTGGAATCGGTCAGAGTCTGGATTGTCTCATACGAATCAAATGAACTTACTCACGCAACTAGCTATACGAGATTGTTTACGATCAAAAGCTTGACAAGGGAATCTCCAGACGCACGAACCACAACCTACCTTCGACAAAGCCGAAGTTCACCATCCTGAATCACACGGAAGTTATCTCCGCGAATACCTCATATTCCACCGGCGGCGGATCGACCGTGACAGAAGCAGACTGGAAACCGATCGCCCTGATCCTGCAACAAACTCTAACACGGAATGTCCATGAAAACTCGTACGACGCAATATTTTGCGCAACTGGGTATGAGAGACGATCATGGCTTCATCTCTTGACGAATTCCAGCCTAAGCAAATACTTTGGGCTTGATCCAGATCCAGATGTACGAGACTGTATTCGTCTGGAGGTAGAGGCTAGCATGCAGGATTGTGTGATCGATAGCCACGGGTCTTCGATTTTCGGGGCCGGCGATGGCGCGCAAAGCAACTCTCCTAATCTGCCATTGAGCGGAGGGAGCAACATATCGAAGTCGTTAGGTTGGACATCAGATTGGCCGCATGAGGGAGGAGGTTCATCGACGAAGAAACTCTATATTTCGCGGGCATATCGACTGCTTCCCACCGTGCAAGGGGAGCTACAGGCACGCATCTATGTGCAGGGATTAGCGGAGGAAACGCATGGCCTGAGCGACACACTGCTGAGTGTGGTAGGCATTCGGGCTGGCGAAGTTGTGGACGATCTGTGCACGGGTTTTGTACGGAAGGACACCGGGGATACTCAGATACGCGCACGGATGTGAAGGTGGCGAAATTGATTGGACGTAGAACGATAGATACATCATTTGGTTGAAAATGTATGTACTACTAGTAATCCAGTCTAACTACAGGTTATACTCTGTAACTACTTATCCAAGTTCTCGATTCTCACGGCTACCTCTTGTCAACCATGCGTATCGAAAAGTGTTATTTCTGCTCGACGAATGTCTACCCAGGGCACGGTAGGAGATTATTATTCATGCTCGAGTGCTGCCTGAGTCGTGTTAGGGACGGCCTTTGTTCGCAACGATGCCAAAGTATTTCGTTTTTGCACGTCCAAGTAAGCATATGTCGCTCGTCGAGGCATCATGGGCCATATTCATCCGGGTGCAGATGCCACAAGAACTTCAAGTCAGTATTCAATGAGTTGTCATTTTTCCAGCGTTGATTGCTGAAGCAACTAGAATGAAACGTAATCCGCGCAAGGTACGGTGGACAAAGGCCTTCCGAAAAGCGGCTGGCAAGGAGATGACCATCGTAAGCATGACGAGCACGGTGCATCCCTTTTTCCCGTTGTGACCTTATGTGGCCTGTTCTTAGGATGCCACGATCGATTTCGAGAAGCGCAGAAATGTCCCTGTTCGCTACGATCGCGAGCTTGTGCAGACCACGATCAGAGCAATGAAACGGATTGGGGAGATCAAGAAACGCAGAGAGCATGCATTCTGGAAGCAAAGGTGGATTTTACCAGCTTGCTCGGTCGCTGAATGATTCATGGCCATGACAGGATGGCAGTTGCACGAGAAAAGCAACGCGTACACAGGACAAAAAAATTAGCTATCAAGTCGACGTCCGTCAAACTCGTGGAGCCTATAGCGGTGGAGCCATCTTCAGTCGAGAGAGGGTTGGAAAAAATCAAACTGTCAAGTAAAAACCGGAGTGCTCTCATCAAGGGAGACGGCCAGTCTATGGCTATGGATATCGATTAATGGTCGTATCGTAGTAGACGACCGAGTTAGGGGCAATTCTACCATATTTGTGTTTGCATGACCTATTACTACTCCAACCCACCTTGCGAGACCCGGCGACACTCCCTGTGCGGGACAATCTCCGCCGCAGCGCCATCAAGCACGAGTTTCTTCTGCTAGTACCACTACCATCTTCGAATACTCGGGATATGTCCTCTTGAGTTTCGCAACTGTCATGTCTTCGTGGTACTCCTCTTGGTTTACAGGTCTCCCTGTGTTCGATTTCGCAGTCCCATCCGGTATTCAACGACGCTTCTTTTCCTTTCTCTTGAAGAGAACGCTAGGCCACTTCCTCAAACCAGGTCAGCTCGATCTCCATCAAATTGACTCTGAGCTTGGTTCCGGGACCGTTCATGTGAAGGACTTGGAGCTGGATGGACAGGCAAGTTTATCGTTCCTCCTTTCCCGGTTCACATTTGATCCAATATTTTAGGCCATCAACCAATTACTCGTAGGACTTCCAGTGACATTGTATGATGGCTTTATATCTGGTGTAACTGCTCGCGTTCCGTTTCCGAATCCTTTATCGTCCACTGTTGGGTGTCATGTCCAGTCGCTCAGTCTCACGTTCCAAATCACCCCGGAACGGCCCATATCGCCTTCAACATCTTTTCAAAATAACTCCAACCTCGCTGACTCAGTGGTGTCTGTTGCCGAGACTTTCATCCATGACGAGCTTACGCCTCGAGAGGAAGCCACTTTACGACAAACTCTTAAACCTTCTGTTGGTTCTTCGGCCCCCGAAGACGAAAGCGAGAATTTGCCTGGTGGTTTCAACCCTTTCGGGCATGTTTCGCATGCTGAAGAGGCACTCAAAGAACCGCACGGCGACGACGATCCTGCAGGGGTATCGATTTTTGCCACTCTTATCGAACGACTTCTTGCCAAATTCGAGTTTTCAGCTGTGGACACCAAGATCACCATCATCTATCCCGAACAGGCTAGCTTTACGCTCTCCGTCTCGGAAATAACATACCGTACTGATTCAAGTGCCCGTCCGGAAGCAAACAGCGGACTGCAGTCAGCACCATCGGGGAATAACCACGGTGGACAAATCCGCTCGATATCGATTTCTGGGCTGAAGGTGACTTCGCGAGATCTACGCGTCGTTGCTTCCTCTCCGACAGCAACAAATACCTTATCCCCAGTCACCTTTACTACTTCTGGAAGGTCCTCTCCCCTACACAGCAATCCATTGTGCAACCAGTTATCGCGCAATTCATCATCATCATCTCTGGACGATGATACTCAACTTATGATGTCACAGTCGATTGCAGTGTTTCCTCCGAACTCCCCGCCTTTGTCGTCGGCAGCGAGTAGCATGTATCAGAGTGCCTTTTCCACGGAACATGGACATCTCAGTGAAACTGTTGTCGCTCCGTGGTTGCCATTGTCTTCACAAAACAACATTGATCACCTTGCTCCAGCTCGACCACAGCCGCATTTATCGATGCCATGTCGCGAACCCGTGGATGATATTATATTTTCCTTTGGCTCACAGCCTATTGTTTTTTCGGTGGAGACTCCTTCTCGTCCAGCCCAGCCTCCCCCGCAAATTCTCCAGGCTGGTGATGATCGTCTGGCAAAACCAGAATACGATACTCCTGAGCCAGAGACCCTTCGCTTGTCTGTCAATATCGGAACGCTTGCTTGCGCCATTCGTTCTCGCCATTTACGACTGCTTTTGGACATCATGGATGCATGTATATCTAAAATTCCCACCTCCTCGCCTGTCCCACGTAAAGACGTGTCGTCAGAAGTCCCCCATGCTGCGCTTTGCCTGGAGGCGGATGTAGTTGTCCGTGCAATCGTCTTCGTTGCACTTCCGGAACCAGTGACAGGCGAACCATTGTCTCTTGATGCCTTCTACGATCGACCTCTTGTACCACCAAGACTACATCGGACCTACTTGCGTTTATTCTTCGACTCTCTTACCATTTCCTTCCGACTTCCCACACCCTCGCCTGACGAATTAATGTGTGGTGCGCCACTACCTCCCGTGCCGATGGACAGATCGATGTCTGCAAGATTGGTTGTTTCGGACGTATCAGTGTTTGCCTTTCACGTCGTTTCTTCTGCGGACGATCTACATGTCGCAGCGCCAATACTGATAACCGATCATTACTTGCCTACTTTACCTGTTGCTGAGCACTATCGTCCTTCGCTCGTCTCACAGAGACCACAGGACATCGAGCTTCCTGCGTTTGATGTAGTCGACTGGACGCTAGCCAAACTCAAGAATGGTTCAGCAAAGCTGTCAACATGGCGTGTGAGAAATCATACACTATCTGGCAAGAGAGACAAGTCGCATACACCTTCCCGGAGACCCGGAAATCTACCAGGTTCTCCGAATCCGTTCATCCTTAGCCCCTCATCTGAGGTGGAGGATAAATTATTTATGCAACCCGCCATTGAAGCCTTTGGTCAGCTGGGGATATCATCCCCATCCACGCAAAACTCACTGACTTTGGACATCAAAATGGCGCCGCTCCACCTCTTCTTTGATCTTGGCATGATTTTCAAGGAGAATCTAGTTGTGCAATTCGTTGATGACATCACGTCGTCAGCGATGTTCATCCCAAAACAGCCAACAGATAGAAGGGACCGGGACCATCAACAAAGTTTCGACCGGTTAAGCGAGGACGATGTTGAAGTAGAAAGAGATGTTGGAAGTCATCCGATATCTCGCCATGCGATGGAAAGGGAGGAAGCGGGAAAGTCACTCGTTTTGCAAGACCTTGACCTGGGTGTGGATTATCAACACATTGGGACTTTTAAGCCAAGATATTCCCGAAAGCAACCAACACTCCCCAATGAGAAGGTTGGTATTTTGTTTTGTCCTTTGCCCTCCTACTCAGGGTGTTCCAGAAAACAGTGTCCAGCGGATTGGACCATAATTTTCGTCTAACATGCCCAATGATTCGGATTGAAGTGCGCTGTCCCCCTCCACCCGGTCGCCTACCTCGGTCTGGCTGTATGCTAGTCGACCTGCGTAGCTTAACAATTTCCAACGAACCCCACTCTTCCAAATCCTCTCTGAGATTTTCAGGCGCGAAATCATCATTTCCAGGCTCAGGAGAAAACCTATCAGATGTAATCCTGAACGTACGCCTGCAAGAGATACTTGTTGCATATGCCTCATTCGGCGACAACGTAGCACACACTATATTAATGCTCGGTTTCCTACCAAGTAGGGAGACTGGACCCCACACGAGCACGCTTTTGGCTACGGAAACGGCCCCAGAACCACTGCCACTTTCTGTTATTCTGGGAAGACCTAACGTTACGAAGGAATTAAAACGAAGTTCCCTGTCAATCCCCATCAATATTCCTTTGGTGAACCTTGTCATGGACAAAGATGTATTCGATGGACTTCAATATTGGGCAGATGACGTCGCTCAACTAATCGAACGATGTTTGACGGCTCCAGACGACGCAACAGAAACACTTCCAAGTCGGAATCCAAGTCTCATTGGAAGCCGATATTTTAGCCAGTCGCGGCGTAGTGGAACCCACAGTATTGACGAGGGCGTTGTGAGAAAATCCAGTCATGATGCAGGCAAAATCGGGGTCGGTGTCGGCATCACTGAAGGCAAGTCTCTGCCACGAGGAAATAATCTAAATCATGACAGCATCCTCGTCAGTTCTCCTTAGGTTTATGGTCCCTCGAAGTGACGGATCTCTTCGCGCGCGGCCATTTGACGTGTCTGTATTAGACGTTGGCGCACTGCTCGAGTTGAAACGGGAAGGCAAGGTAGGTGGTTCGTTTCGTCATGGTCCTTTATCACCCCTGACTTTGCGGGGAAATAAGGAGAGTGTTGTCACTGTCGAGATCACGGATCTCCGCATTGTCGATACATCCAGTGGAGAGGAATATGCGCTCCTGCTCCAGAGCCCACCCCGCAGTCTCGTAAGTTCTCATTTTTATGCCTTCCTCGTACACTAAGGGGTATACGTCTCAGTTATCAACACCTAGACCCTTGCTGGGGTGCAAGATCTCGTCGTTTACCGTCCCAGAGACAACTACTAAAGAATCACAGATTAAGCTATCTCTTTGGAGTTTCACGGTCTACCCGCCTCTTGATGGTAGTTTCGTGAATGATTTGGCTGCATTCGCCAAGGCTCCACCAGGAGTACGTTTCTTGAGTTCACATTTTCATTCAATGAACACGCTACCCCAGGTCTTCGAATCTGTCATACCGTCTGAGCGCACCCGGCTCACAGTGGGCGTCGTCGATGTCTCGGTTCATTTGCATGCATCAGGGCATCCTGGAGCCTCTGTGCTTCATCTTGATGAAGCTGAATTTTCAACGGAACTTTCTGGGAATTCTGAATCTACTTTCAATTTGAACATTTCTTCATCACATTTATTTTTGGTGGATTCAATCCAGGATACGCTCGAGTCATCAAACGGGAGGACTTACAATTCACCTGACCATGGCGTTGAGTTTTGGAAGGTCAGTTACAGGATTTTTGCCAATACTGTCTGCTCAGATGTGGATTCAGCGCTGTGGTTATGCCTTGATAACAGAGATTTCTCATTCTCGGTTTGCTTTTCGAGCAGACAATACCGTCGCACCTCCCAACATTAGCGTTCGTGGATATTTCAGGCTACCTTTTTTTAATATCACTTACATCCTACAGATCCTGGTCGAACGCATTGGCCTTCAAATACACCTTTGCGCTGACACCATTAGCGCTCTTGCAAGCTTGATAAGCCACATGACGTCTTCCTCGCGGGACAGCGCGGCTGCTCGGTACGTTATTCTTGAGCTAGAAAAGTATTGTGCTGAAAGCCATCCAAGTGATTCGTGCATCTCACCGGAAAGGCCGACCTCCATCATTGGTGACCACGAACGTGATATGACTGGTATCAGCACTTTATTTAAACCGTTATTGTATAGCTCAATTTCAGCGCATAGCCTCTCTGGATGAACATGCTTTTAGACTTATCCCCGAGGTCGGGAACACAGCAGACATGATATCTGATGATTTGCCTGCTAACCAGGACTATCTGGATGCCTCTTTTGGGACTGCTGCGGGCCTCCGAGAACTCAGGGATGACGACCTCCAAGACTTTGAGATGGAGGAAGAGATAGGTCCCAATACTCCTGTAATGGGCCAGCTTGGTATCATATCGAATATTGGCGGAGAAACAGTCCGCATTCTGAAACCCCTCTCTTTCAACGAACATCACTTTGATACGATCTCCCCTGATGCGACACAGGATCTGGACGGGTAAGAAATCGTCGATAAGAACAATGCTTCAGCTGACTTTCATGCAGCCTCGGCAATACCACCCTGCGGGTTCGAATTTGTAACTCAGATATCGTGCTATTCTTGCATGACGGGTTCGACTGGCCTCGTACACGCAAAATTATTGAGAAGGAGGTCAAGGAGATGCGCAAGCGACTCGCACGTATTCGCCAACTTGTGGCGTCTGGCCAAACACCGGAGCCCATTGACGAGACTACTAGCACGACGCTTTTCAATTCGTTCCACATCGGGCTTGAACGAGATCTGGAAAGTATGGATCCAGATACTCTGATTGCTGCAATCGACGATGAACTTGATGGCCCTGCTGAAACTGGCACCGAGAGTTCTTGGCAGTCCCTCCATCCTGCTTCCCCGGGTCGACCGCGGGTTGCGTCCTTGCGCGTGCATGGAAAACGGCTCACCCGATCTAAAGGACCTTCAGTTGAGATCCGACTAGAGGGTCTAAATGCAGAAATTGACAATTACCACCCTGGTAAGACTCTGGTATCGCGCACGTTGATCTTGGTCAGGGAGCTTGAAATACTTGACCATATCAAGACATCAACATGGAAGAAGTTCCTCACTAGCATGCGATCAGATTCGCGAGGAAATGTCAGGGAGACGGATTCCAACATGGCACGGGTTGAGTTGTTGGGTGTGCGTCCTTCTCCATCGCATCCTGCAGAAGAAGCACGACTCCGCGTAGGTTTTGAATCTTCATGGGATGTTGCCGCTGAACTGGCTAATGCCTCCTAGGCAAAGATCTTACCTCTGCGATTATATGTTGATCAGGACGCCCTCGACTTCTTCAAGAAATTTTTCGCCTTTCAAGATCCAGATAGCACATCAACGCCGGAGGCGGGGGAGAAGAAAGATGAAATTTACTTCCGTGAGTTGTCTCCGCCAATGTGGATCATTCTTACTCACCAGCTTTCCATTCAGAACACGCCGAGGTCTTTCCGGTGGACATCAAGCTGGATTACAAGCCTCGACGCGTTGACTATAGGGCCTTGCGAGATGGCAGGACAATAGAGCTAATGAACTTTTTCCATTTTGACGGAGCGGAGATGACTTTACGACACTTGACTCTCCATGGTGTGCGTTTACTCAGGATAAGGACGATAAGCGACTCACATACTGCTAGATCACCGGATGGCCACGTTTCTTCGACACACTCAATGACCTCTGGACTCCAGACGTAAAAGCTACCCAGCTCGTCGACGTCATCTCTGGTGTAGCTCCGATTCGGTCCGTCGTCAACGTTGGTTCGGGCGTCGCAGATCTCGTCCTCCTTCCCATAGCACAGTACAAGAAGGATGGACGCATTGTCCGTGGGCTACAGAAAGGCACCAAGGCGTTTGTTCAGTCCACCGCCATGGAGGCCATTAAACTTGGTGCTCGATTGGCCACTGGCACACAGGTGATCCTGGAGCAAGCTGAGAGTGTATTGGGTGGCCAGTTTAAAGATTCTGTTACGGCCGAGGCCCTCCAAATACCGTACGAGGACGAGTATGCGGAAGGCCCGGACGAAGACTTGATCAGTCGTTATGCCGCTCAACCCACTGGCCTGAAAGAAGGAGTGCACTCGGCTTACCGTAGTTTGCAGAGAAATCTGCACTCTGCTGCTCAGACTATATTGGCGGTGCCCATGGAAGTGTACGAAAGATCTGGAAACGAGGTGAGCGGAAGAAAGCGAACTCTTGTTGATCTCATCTTCCATCTTCTAATGTACAGGGAGCGGTGAGAGCCGTTGTACGCGCAGTTCCAATCGCTGTCTTGAAACCTATGATCGGTGCCTCGGAAGCAGTCGGTAAGACCCTTATGGGATTACACAATTCCCTAGACCCCAACATCCGACTCGAGAATGAAGCCAAGTACAAACATCGTTGATTCTTGTTTACACGCAACCTGTATCATCCTGCATCTTCATTCTGTACTAACGTCACCGATTTTTTCTACTGTTAACAGCTGTTTTTGGAAATAATAATAGATTCACTGTCGCACTTCATTGGTGCAGTAAGATTGAAAAATCCGACAAGGTATCTTGGGCCTCACAACTACAAAGACAGACATGCAACCAGATTCCCTACTGTCGTGGTGTAAGGATCACATAACCATCATCCAGAGGGCTTGTGATATATGCCTCTGACAACAATTCCTGGATAGCAAGACTGGAAAGCAATATCCATTTCAATACCTCAAACACAAAAGCAAGAGAATGACTCACTTAAGCTCAAACACTGTACATCCATGTGATGCCTGAATTGCTTGTGTCATCTCTCTGACTGAGATGTGATGGTCTCTGTTGTGATATACATGTGTCATGATCACTTTTTCAAGTGGTGGAAGGGATGCATATGGGTGCTGCCTTTGAGGAGAAAATGTGCTGGGCAGAACTGCATGAGAAGATGGAATTTGAAGGGTAGCATAGTGCTGAATATCAATATCATCTTGTTCTTGACCAGCCTTGTCTACATCCATGGGCACCTCAATCTCCTGGAACATGGTTCTATTGGACTTGTCAGGGCAGTATGGCTGCTCCAATTGTATGAACAGTTTTGCTTCCATCGGATGTGACCAGCTTACCTCAATATAGTGTTGGATCAGATTGTTACAATGAATCACATTCAGAATATGATACATAACCTGATCATAGCCAAGGACAGGGTTCATAGTTTTGATGCTTATCTTAGAACCCCAGTTCCCTTTCTGTGGAGTGCCTGTGATCTCAACATAGGTATGCTCACTGAGATATGGTATTTAATTCACAGAAAGAGTGAAAGAATTTTTAAAAAAGCTTACAAGGCATAAGATTGAAGAGTCTCCTCTTCCTCTATCTCTGGAGATAGGCTACTGGCAGAGTAATGGAGGAGGCTGCTGAGTTCTTTATCAGCACAAATCCTGCCTGTCCCATCTTCTAGAAAATATATTATCTTAGCCGGGTGTTTTTCAACGCTGACTACATGGGCGACCAGCACAATCTTTGCATGAGGATTCAGACTCGGACAATGAACCCCAACACGCAACAATGTGCACACTTACGGCGGCAAAGCCCCTTGCATCAATCACAAGAGACTTGTCTTCAAAAATAGGTGAATGCTCTGCGACTTGAAGAAGCTGATGAATTGTAACGGGTCGAACAACACCTTTCCAGTCCTCGTGATCAGACATTATGCGGCGCTTACGGCTCTAGCGAGATGCGGACTACTTTTTATCAGTTATGTAAGCGGCTTTTGTCGAAGCTCTTTGATGTCAGTTATACGATCATGCGTGCAAATAGTAACTAAGTAGGGTCGTAATCGAATACAGTACAGTACAGTATCACTTCAACACAGCAAGAAGTGTGATTCATCAGCACCAGAGTACACGTGCCCATCGTCCGTCAATTTGTCGAGAGCATCACTGGATGACTGAATCAAGCAAGGGCGATATCGTCATGCGGCGCGACTACACACCTTATCGTCATAGCATTTCCTCCCACAGCACGGGCAATGGCACCGACATGAATACCTTCTGCACTGGGGGGTTGAGTTTGCATGAAGGCAATGATAGAGCGATGCAGTTTAGGCAAGTACGAATGCTGGTCGCTAGAGGCTGTTGGCTGAGTTGAATAGGCAGCGCTTGCGCCGGCCCCACTCTGCCGAGATGTTACATCCACGCTTTGCCCAGGTCTTGGCGGCTATGGCGAATCAGAAAAGAACAATGCGCGAAGCGCTTGACTTACTGGACCGCGCTCCCATATCATAGTCACCATCATCGCCTCCAGAAGGTGAAAGTATACCTCAGCAGGCGAGTCAACTGGCCGTATGAGATTGGTGTTGACGTATTTTTTACTCCCAAATGTTTTCAGGCTCCCGAGAACCCGCACATACGCCCCCTCGCTATCAGAATTGACAGTCTGTGATAACGGCATAGCTAAAAAGGAAACGCACACAATGCCATTCTTTTCTGACTCGTCCTCCATAGAGGAATCGGTCCAGTGACGGGCCTCAATTCGACCGGAACCATCATCGAGCATGTATTGACTATTTGTTGCCTGTGCTTGTACGGAGACAATATAAGCGACGACGGTCACCTGGAAAATGTCATGAACAAGCCAGAAATCCAGGGGCGAAGACTCACTTGACCAATCTCTTGGTCGTCGAGGACCCAGTCAGCGTCGGTGTGCGCCTGGCTGGCTTGAATGAGTTGGTGGATCGTCATAGGGCGTAGTGAGTGCGCAGTTTCACTTTTCTGAATGTGAAAAACGATCAATACGGGTCGCAAAGGCAAGAAAATGTAGCATACACGGGCAAACCCTCCCGGACTACCAGCTGCGCTGCCGTACGGTGAGCCGGTTGTCATGTAGCCACCTCCGGCTGCCCCGCCGTAGTAGTTATTGTCGTTGACTGAATGATTTGAATGAGTATTTAGATCAGCCGTCCATTTTTGCTGTTGACTTACATTGGCTCATGGTGGTGTACGACGAAGAACTTCAGAATGCGACATGTTCATTAGTCACCAGACGCGTTATAATATAACGCGAAACATCACATTGTCACGTCACGTCACGCAATGACTGAGTGGGTCAGATCAGGTAGTAATGATATGCGGTGTGTCTAACATGGATGAGTGGGGTTGGAAATGCGTGCGATGATACAGAAGTAGATCTTATGGTTGCCAGTGCGCGGCATTGAGTTTTGCCATTCCCTTCCCAACCCCGTCAAGCACCTTCTTCCGCGAGTCAGTTACGTTCTTGGCGACATTCAGCACAAAGTCGTGCGTGATCTGAACATCTAGTAAGCAATCAAGATGCTCGCGAAGAAATAAACGACGAACCTGTCCCACAGTCACGGCTGCGCAGCCCTGCACAAATGCTCGACGGTTGTCCGGGGATCCTTCGACCTCTCCAATTTTGGTCAGTGTTGCTGACATTTCCTTCAGTGCACAACTAGCTCTTGACCGAATATCTTTGAACTGGGAAACGAGCTGTCGTGTATCGGGTACATCAGTGGAAACGTCAAGATCCCAAGGGTCAAAACAAACGTTGCCAAGTTTGTGGATTTTGACTACAGCGGGAGATTTGAAGCGCATCGTTTCGATTGCGAAGAAGATGAATGCCTAGGGAACATACATTAATCAGAAATAAAGAATTGAGCTACTGATCACCTCCTGCGTGATTGTTGCAACATGGAGCAGTTCCGATATCGAGTGTTTCGACTCTAATAAGTCCTTGAAGCGGGAAAGCATGGAATCGAAGAATATGGTGAGTAGGGTTGGCGCTTCCTTGATTGGAGGTGCCTCTTCATCCTTCTTGAGGTGACCATTTGCATCACCGTCGAGAGCCTGGATGTCAACACCACGTAACGGAAACCCGGTCTTTAGTTCCGTTTGTCTGGAAGCCTCCGCAAGTACCACCGCCGGTGGGGGGCGAACATGGTTGTGATGAGGTTCGAGCCAATCTCCAAGGGCAGTGGCCCAGTCAAGCAATTGGTTCTCTTCAGAGGTCAACTGAAGATACCATTAGGCGTGGAAAGAAACTTTGGGCGGGGCACTGTCACCTCTCTAATTTCTTCTGGTCTCCTCAAAGCGAGTCGTTCTTGCAAGGGTAACTGTATCTCGGGGTCGGAGCTCTTCTTTGGTCGATCACCTACGAGCAACTTTTCTTCGACAGTGTCATCCAAGTCACTAGCGTGTTGAAATGCACGGATATAGATCTTCAACAAACACCACAGCCACCCTTGCTGAATAAAATTGATACTTGAATGAGCGGTGTTATGCAAACATTCTGATACTCACGCCGGTAGATGATCCAAATAGCAAACTCTGGTCGTTAAACGTTGGTTTACAACGTGGTTGATAGCTGGGAATGATGATGAAGTCGCGATTGTCGTGGTGAGCTATATTTCCAAGTTAAGCAACCATGAAAGCATACATGCACAAGACGCACCGCGATCAAACATGAATTTGAGTTCTATGAGTTCCATATCTATAACATCCGTGTTCAATGGTTCATGCGTGAGACGCATACGGACGTGTTCCATTTTAATGACGTCCCTTTGGAGAGAGTTCTCTAATCTATCCTCGAAATCGATGAAATCTGGTATCTGGGTGTATTTCTCCGCAGTGAACGAGCGAACAATAAAGTCAGAGGTCTAGGGCGAGTTAGCATAAAAGGACCCTGACATGAGAGAAGGCGAACCTCTTGAGAGCTTGCCAAGTATATCTGACTAGACTCCAAGCATTCCGACGGGTATGTTAAATCCCCCGTGGCAGCGAGGGAAAACGTCAAAGCGCGAGTAAGAATGAGATGGGACAACGTGTCGTTCTGAACTTGCTTCACGTTCATCTGGCGGTAATGCTCCAAGGCAAGCGAGGGAGCACCTTGTGCAAAGGATGAACAACCCGACGATCAGAAGACGAAGATACACACCCAAGATACGATATATCCGAACAAGCATGATGCGCATCTGAAATGACATGCGGCTCTTGGTCAAACCGTATTCCAAGATCGTAGCTGCCTGGTAGAGAGCGTCTTCCGAACGATTGAGTGTCCAGACCATGACAAGGGCGTTTGCAGCCAAAAGAACGAGGTCGTCGGCGGGCTGTAGCTCGGTGGCTGGGAGGTCGGTGCCGAGTGCGAGGCCGTCGAGGTATTCCGTGAGGTATGTCAAGCTGCGAGCAGTCTCAGACTCGACGGTGATTTCTGAGTCCAGAAGTATGTAGCGCTCGAGCTTCCGAACATTAATCAATCGCTGAAGGTCACCCGGAGACGCCTGGGTTGGGGCTGAAAGTTGAAAACGGAACTGATTACCGTGTAATTGCAGATGGTGCTTACGAAGGAAGGTTGGTGGTGCGCGAGGAACGCTTTCCACCGGTCAAGGGATGTAGTTTCGAAATCCAGAAAATTGATCAAGTCCTCGAAGCAACATGCTTTATCACCAAACTGCGTGAAATAGCTTTCCATCAAGCCGACGATTACGCCGTCATCTGGAGACGAGTTTTGGTGGGTGGGCCAAGAAAATCCTGGAAAAGACAAGACTGACCGGACAAGCCGAATTTATGGGCGCGGTGCTCCAGGTCGAGCAGAGCTAGTGGTGCGGCACGGTTCTTTGTGGCATCTTTCTCGGCAATGTCTGCCAGGAACGCGCGAACGTTGGAAACGTTTTCCAGACATTCAGACTTGATCTCTTCAGTGACTACGTCCTCTGGTTGAGAAGAGATTGAGGCAAAGGCGGACTCAAGGATGGACAAAAACTCGAGCCAATTACGGTCTCTAGATGGATCGTGAGCTGGAGGTGTGGAATGAAGGGGTGGACGGACCCGTTCAATATTTTTTGTTGCGCACGCTCTGCTTCATCCCGAAAAAGACGTCTGCGATGCCAGATGTCTCGACGCGTCTGGTCGCACGCAAGACTGGTTGAACAGATCGTCTTGCCAATGTCGCTCTCCAGGAGGGTATTTGCCTCGTCGTATAACTCTAGCTCTCTGAGTATGTTGATGTGCATGTGGAAGCGATCTGCGGAAAGGTAGGACGGGGAGGGGGAAGAAGTGACGAGCCTATGAGCGAGCTTGTAGAGAAGGGTCTTCATGGCCGGGGTCGTTGAAGGATCGGCGGCCTGGAAAGGTGTGGTGTGAGGATGAGAGTTATTGGAGGGACAAGACGGACCTGAAGGATGGCGCCCATGACGCTCCAATACAAGTAGCGGTCTTCTTGGAACTGTTTGTGCATTCTTGTGGAGACCTGGGGGAAAGCGGTCAGGGGGAAAAGGGCAGGTGCGGAGGGATGGACCTGTTGTGCAGACTTCCAGTTTGCAGTGCGAATATGGGCAAAGAAGGTCTGGGCACCATACTCTTCGTTGGAAGGGTGCTGCTTGTAGGCCTCCTCGAACATGGCGACCATGTCGGTGACTGGGGAGGGATGTAAGAGTGCGCACGTTGGAGGGGATGGGACTCACTCCTTCCAAGGCCTTTTAGGACGTGCATCATGGCGGAAATGGTGGGATCGTCGAGCGGTTTGACGGCGAGGACATCATCGCACAATGCCAGGGACTCCTCCACTTTTTGTGAGCGGACGAGTGCAAGGGCCTTGAGGGCCTGAGGGGGGGAGGGGGTAAGCGGAGAAGCGGAGAAGCGGGTGACAGGACGTGCCTTGACGAGGAGGTTGTTGGGGTACTTTTTGAGCAGCTTGTTGCAGGAAACGATTGCGGACTTGTTCGAGCCGGTGTCAAGAGCGTCTGTGGGGTTGGAAAAGGTGAGGATGGCTGGGAACGGACAAGACGAGGACGAGGACGCACCGTAAATGGGACGAATTTGGCGTTCGAGGGTGACTGCGACGGACTGCATGGTGCAAGGAAAAAGGGAGACCTCGAATTTTTTATTCACTTAACCGAGTCCATCCGGCAGTTTTCGGCGGCGGTGATTTGACGGACGTGTGTTTTCGTTTTCGTTTTCGTCTTCGTTTTTTTTTTTCTCTTTCCTCACTCATGCACAAAGTCTTGCTGTCACGGTGCGTCGCTCCGGACTGGCTCGCAGCTGGTCGGCAACACGCTAAACGCTCGCTCTGACAGCGGAATCGACCCTCTCTTGGGCGTGTTCACGGGGTGCTTGGCGTACTACCTCTACGAGACACATCCCCGCACCGCATTGCCGCAGGACCAACGGTTGGGTGCGCTCGTGCGATGGAAGTGGGCAAAGGAGAAGGGGAAACAGGTTGATTAAGATCGTAGCATCTCCTGCAACGAATCCATCACTGCACCAAACGTCTGCTGATCCTGCTCATCACCCTCCCCGTCCCGCTTCGCGAGCGCAATCCCTACCACGACACTGCGAGGCCCGCCGCCCGTCGCGAGCCACACGAGAGTCGCGATCTTGGCTGCGTACAGCGAGTAGAGCGTTTGCATGTGTGCCGACGGCGCGCTCCCAAAGACTGGCGTGAGCTGTATCGCTGGGTGTGGGTCCGAGCCATGCGCGTGTAGATCAACCGTCGGCGGAACGGAGGCCTCGATCTGCCCCGAGAGTCAGCCCGTCGTTCAGCACTTGAGTCAACGAGACGCGTGCACCATCGTGCCAATCTTGCCCATCTGTGTGACGAGCACCAGCGTACGATCTGTAAACGGCTGCACGACGACCTCCGTGCGCACGTCGAGTACCACTATCGATCGCTGCTTCATCGTGGTTGTCGTCAGACCACGTCACGCGTCCGAATGTCTGACTGGTGGTATTTACACCCCCTCGTCGAGGACGTTCGCAGGTAAACGTCCCTTCTCGCTTTCCCTTTCCCTTTCCCCACCTAATATCAAACACCCCTCCCACTGGCAGCCCCCTGGCTTGGTCCAGCTCGTCCACGATATTCACCCCCCATCCAACCCAGCCGATCATCGTCGCCCGTCTCTTTCCTTCCCCAAAACAGTTCTTCCTGGTCTCTCCAGATCCGATCATACACTCTCCCGCTTCCTATGCCCCTCCAACCGTCATCAGCGTATCCCCCGACGACCACTGGTTGTTCGCATTCTTCCCCAGCCATGAGTCCGACGCCATCGCCTGTCTCTGGAATCGTGCCTCTTGTGTCGACGCCTGGATGGTCAAAGAATACTGGTCATGCCCTCGCGGCGCTGCCATCATCACTTGTGCTTGGGCCGGCGCTGAACGTGAGGTATGTCCTCTCCTGTCTCCCGCACCCATTTCGATCCAACTATCCCGAAAAGTGGTCGACCTCTCCAGACGGTTCATCCTTCCGCCTTCCATCTCGTGGTCCACTCACTCCTGTCTCCAACCCAACCCTCCTCCTCGTTAACCAGGCTCACCAACTCCATGTCTCTTATCTCCGAACCTATCTTCTTCCCATCAAAACCCTCTTCTGCTCTCTAACCCAGCCCTACTTCACTGCCGAGGGCCAACCCCTCAATGCGATGCACGACACCCCGGCTGGTCCAAAGACTGCCAGGCTGTGTGTTCACGCCGCAATCGGTTTTATTTATGGCGGTATTCCCTCTTTTTTTTTATATTGCTCCTTGTATCCTTTCTTATGTCGCTTCAGAGTCCTCCATTCTGGTTGCCATGAGATCCAGGAGGTTTCCAACCTCTGATAGCTTGAATCCGGCAGCCTATACCGATCTCGACCTCGGCATTTCGTTAGATATTCCCCATTCCCAAGATACTTCTCTGGAGGAGCCCGTTCCATCCCTAGAATGGGGCGCACTAGCAGAAGAACAAACCATCGAACTCTGTGAAGTCAAACTCCGTTTCGATGGAATGCATACGAGTACGCCCTTGATTGCTGTCGTTTGCGGTCTACTCAACCATGCACCTTCGAATGCTAGGTTTGATCAGTCAACCACTTCCACCCCTCCATCATCCATTTCCCCACCTCAATGGTCTCACCTTCGTCTGCTCTCCGCCGCCGAAACTCGATCCCTCAGCCTCTCCGAAAACATCACCCAAGAGGGACAAGCAACCTGTACGTCCCGTAGAGCCCTCATCAATTTTCTTGGTTGCATCTTTCCTGGACTTTGAAGAATGTACGACTGCCTATTGCCATGTCTGCTTCAGACTCCACTGAGAACACGTCTGCTCCGTAGACAACACGACCCCAAAATCTACCGTTGTAGCATATGCTATCGCCCGCACGCCACTGTCAACCGTGCCAGTCAAGACACCTTGGGTACTGTTCCTCTATGTATCTTTATGTGAAACTAACACACCTTACAAGACTATCCACCAAGTCGGAGAGCGCCCATTTTCTCCGCGTGTTTTGGCGCTCTCGTGTTCGGCACGGATCGCCGCAAACTCAAGAAAGAGAGGTCTCATTGCCTTGTTGGCGGATGCAGGTGGCCCTGTGCCCCGATGGAGCCACAAGACAAGGGAAGTGGTAGTGGGTCACATCGTTAACCTGAGACTGTGCGTTGCGATAGTGTATGTCTGTTCACCCACTGACGTGTTGTGTCGTGCAGGCCCGATCTCATCGAAGATCCTGAATGGGAGCAACTGCCGATCATGGCACCAATGAGTAGGGCAGGGATCGATTGTGAGCCTGTTTATCCCTACGAGTTCCCTACAGATTGAAGTTGATTATTTCAGGGCCAGTCAATATGGCGGTGTCCAAAAATCAAATGCTCTTTTGCGCAATAGCCTCGTGTAGATTGTCAATCCATAATCTACCCAAACAGCTCACAAATATATCAGGGGGTACATCTATTTCACACTCGTGACATTCTCAACCTCACAACTCTTAGATTCTGCTTCGAGAAATATTTCAATACATTCTGCAATGCTTGTCACGTCTCTCCAATCGCGCAGATCGATTGCGGATATCGCTCATATCCTTTCTGTCCCTACGGTGCCGCTGGATACCATCGTGGATACCCTAAAGGGGGTGTGGTTGGCGTTTGAAATAAACGCACGTGCTGGGGTAGTTGGGACGTTTAGTGCCGCGGACGTTCTGGGGGCCAGTGTCGAACTTTATAGGTTGGGTCCATCTCTGTTTTTCTTTTATCATTTCACTACTCATCAGGACCAGAGCGCGGCATCTCGCAGATGATGAGAAAGATTTACCGTCATCCCTCTGGAAAAATGCCCACGACATGTGTTCCGTAGCAGCGTGCCTTGCTGCGTTCGATGATTGTAAAGATCCCGAAGGATATGATCTGGGTAGGATAACATTACTTGTGCCGCAGAAATGGACTGTGGTGACCATCTATTCAGAGGCTCTATGGCAGCTTGTTAGTCTGTCAGCGTGGGTAGTGAGCTTTCTAGAGAGGCTCGTAAAAGAATGCCTGTTTGCCGCTGAGCTAGCCGACCCAACTCCAAATACGGACGAGGTTCGACCAAAACTTGAGCCAGTTGACGACACAGACTTATTCAGCCTGGACGGTTTGTTCCTCTGCATCTGCACGTGTCATACGGCGGCTCACCCATCCCAGAAAACAAGCAGTCCCCCCCCTCTTCCCCCTCGCCCTTGGATTCGCCCATCCTCCTCCACCTCATCCATCCCTTCGCGTTACCAAATCTAATTGGGGTGATCATGCACGTGAATCGGTTCTACCATTCACTTAGTACACTCACACCCAAAGGAGAAAACTCTCAAATTGCGCGAGATATCCTCTTGGACGTTATCAGCTGCTCTGGGCTCGACCTTAAAGGGATAGAGGAGATACTGAAGGGTGTGATGCCGGACGTGAGAAGCATTCCGGGTGAGTTGATACACCCGATTCCGATCTATTGCAGGTCCCTCAAATCCTCGCAACAGGAGATGAAGCCAGGTTGTCGCTATCGACATGTCATCCTGTCTCTGCTCAACATCCGGTCCTACGGAAGGTGGTACACGCGCTATCCACATCCGCAGCGATCGACAAACCGCGCTTGTTTGTCAAGGCGGCAGATCTTGTGGATGGACTCGCACGCTTGACGACTTCAGAGCCGGACAGGAAGGAGCAGGACAGGGACGTGGTTACGAAGGGTGTATTGATACGGCACAATCCTGGCTTGCTATGCCTTCGGTGCGGTTACAGATCAGAGGCGGGCGGGGAGGTGAGTGTCGCAGGCCATGTCTCTTTGAGGTGGAGAACCTGGGAAAAAATGTGGGCGAGCCGCTGTATTTGCGGTGGAGCGTGGATCAACGGGAACATATAACTTTTCTTGATCGGATCTGTGGGCTGTAGCAATTGCGAATTGAATTTTCAGGCGTGTTCAGTGTTGACTACGACTGGTCACCAAGTCCAGGTAACACCGATGTCTCGGATCGTCGTTTTTTTTTTTCATCGCACCGAAAAGCGCAACTCTTGCACACACGAATGCTTGCAACTTTCTCACAAATTTCATTAAAGTAAGCTAACTTAGATTTTCATATGCGTAATTTAAAGGTTGTACTCGAACCATGCGCTGCGGTCCCCCAGGTCCGTAGGTTCCTCTTCCCTCGTCATTCTCTCCCTTTTCTCAGATTTCAAACGATTTTGTCTGACAAGGTATGCCAGGTTGATTGTTGAAAAGACAGCCATCCCAACAGACATGATCAGCAACGTGATTGTTGCTTCGGTATAATCGGGAGCCGGGGACAAGGAACCCAGCAGCCAGGTGGAGAGGATACCACCCGCATTAGTCATGATGAACGCAATCGCGACAGACGTCGCTCGCCTGATGTGCGGTGCACTGTTATTCGCAATCCATGTTGCCAGCGGGGGAGCAGTGCAGTAGCTTCCCGTGATTGAAAAGAAAAGCGACGCATAACGAATATGCGATGATGTGCTGGCTACAGGTGTGTCAGGAATGCGACCTGACTAGATCGGCATAAACGTACCGTAAAACATCGAAAAGCCGATGATCTCCAGCAAACAGAAGAATATCAACGTCAACCCTCGACAACGGTAACGGTCCGCGATGAAAGAAGAGACCATCGAGCCTAAATGAATGAGTACCATAAAGATAATTCGCCAGAGCCACGCACAAACAAAAGCGGTGACAAACGGAGGGACGCTCATGAGCTGAGCATGGTTGCCCGCATAACCGAGACCAGCGACGATCGTTGGCTCAAAACTATACGTGCGAAATCAGAGCAAGCGATCGAGGTTAACGGATAAAACTTACTAAGCCAATCCAAACAGTGTCGCGCCTGAGAGTCGTGGAGAATAAGCAGACTACAGCACGTGTGGTGTCCAGACGTACCGTTAAAGAATAGAACAACGGCAAGAAACCAAACGTGTGGGGATTTTACTGCTTCACCAACTTCTGCCCATCTGAAGCCGTCTTTCCGGTCATCCTGTGACACGGCACCGTCTTCTTTGAGTCTAGACACCACATAGGCCCGCTCCTTTTGTGAAAAGAAGCGTGCCTGTTCGGGTGAGCAAGGAAGTATAAAAAACGCCATGACTCCAAAGAGGAATGTCAAAATCCCTTCCTGCCGTAAGGAGTAAGCAATAGTTCAGGAGGCAGTGTGTGCCTGCATACAATAATAAATATCCAAGCCCAACCGGGCCGACCTCCTTTTCCATTAATCTCATCGATGGCAGCCGCGAGGAGACCGGAGAATGCGCTCGATAACGAAGCAGACGCGAAAAAGGTGGCCACTCTGTGGACCGTCGGCGGTCGTCATGCGAGTGCGCAAACGGTGATCGATCACATACCTTATTTGCAACCTCTCGCGGGGATAAAAGAAGGAAAGATAGAGAACGAGGCCAGGAAAGAGGCCACCTGAACTGAGATGAATCGACGACATTATCGGTAGACTCTGACCATACCTTCCATCAGCCCCAGGAAAAATCGACAGGCGAGCAGACCAGAATAGTCTTTAACGAATCCTTTCGACGCTCTGAGTTAGCCTTTCTGGTTCAACTTGACGGAATCCTCTCACCTTGAAAGGTGGCAACAATGCCCCACAAGGTAATCATTGCAGGAAGCATTCGATTTGGTCCAACACGCTGGAAAATGACGAAGGCACGTCATTATCACAAGTCGCACTCTTCACGGCATCATACCTTCAGTAACAAGTTGGAGGGGAACTCCGCGGCTATATAGGGACTGTGTGCGATCTCAGAAGTGCTCGTCTTGGTAAAGGCTCGACAGCATACATATAGGTGACAGTCAGAGCCATGGTATACTATACGCTGATGAGCTGGAAGCAATGTCAAGATGAGTTTGGGACTCGCCTGGTAATTAGATATGTGTATGGATGTCTGCATTCCAGCTACGCGGGCATTTGAGATATTACTCCGGTCCTACGGAACCTTGCAGCGTGAACGGTAGGATGAACGACCTAAAAAACGTACCATGAAAGAAAGGAGATAGAAAATAGTGCACACTGGAAGAATCCATCTGTCGAGCTTCCTCCAGACGTGTCCCTCAAGGACAGTACGCTCTGTGTCTGAAAAACTGAGCTCGTCGAGTTCCTTGGTGCTGTCGGAGGTGAGAGAACCGTGCGATGTCTCCAGTTTTTCCGACATGGTTCAGAATGAGGGCGTACCGTTATCATTACCGCTTTAAATGAGAGCCGGGACTAAATCCTGGGGCCGCATGACCCATACTGTCGGCCGATTCGATGAGATGCGGTCTGTCGCCAATTACTCATCTATGATGTGTCCACGGCTTCAATAGTATCTTTTTTGACAGTCTTGTCAGGACTCGGTCAACCGACGTGACAACCTCCCAATTCCACCGCGGACCCATTCATTTGACCAAGTTTGGTCTTGGCACGCTCACACCCTCTCTTTCTCGTACGGAAATGCCCAAGGTAGTTGTCCTTCCCTTGCCCTTGTCCGGGCTGTTTGGAGTATCAAAGCCTTCCGGGCCAACTTCGATGGCCGTTCTCGAAGATATAAAGCAGCTCGTTGGTAACTCCCGTTTGTTTGTGGATGCCCGCAAGCTGGAAAATCGGTCTGGGAAGGACAGTAGGAAAAGGAGAAAAGATGCTGTCAAGATCGGTCAAGGTGGGACGCTGGATCCGCTTGCTGATGGCGTGTTGGGTACGGCCGGTGTTATTTTGCCGATCGGCGCTGATCAATACTGCCCCAGTCGTTGGTGTTGGAAAAGGTACCAAACGGCTGTCCGACTTCCTGGATTGTGTCAAGGTATCTCAGTCTCTCGGAGCACCCAGTCCGTTCCAAATTTTCAGCCAGGTTACATAGGAGTACAGGACCACTGCTCTGCTGGGCTGCGAAACGGATAGCTATGATTGCGAAGGGTCTCGTGTACGCGAAGCACCGTGGCATCATGTCACGAAGGAGGCGGTGGAAGCGATCCTAGAGAAATTCAGAGGCGAGATATACCAAACACCGCCCATGTCCGCCTTTTCTCTCACTCTCTCGTTCCCACCATTCACTCCGAGTCAGATTCTCTGCGCTCAAAATGGACGGTAAGCCGCTATACGAGTATGCCCGCCAGGGTATCCCGTTGCCTCGGCCGATTGAAAAAAGGAAGGTTACCGTCCACTCGCTGGATCTTGTCGACTGGAAGGGCAATCATCACGGCTTTAGGTGGCCAGAGAAGAGGTTCACGCTGGATCAAAAGGTTGCCATGGAAACAGCGTTGCAATCTACGGAGACCGGAGCCATCCAGCAAGACAAGCCTGAGAAATATGCTGAACAGGTACCGACTGCGTTCGTTTTGAGTATGAAAGTCTCAGGAGGCACGTATGTCCGCTCAATTGTTCACGATGTCGGTCGGGCGCTTGGTTCTGCCGCACATGTGGTCAACTTGACGCGGTCTCGCCAAGGGAAATTTTCCCTGGAACCTGAAAGTGGAGAAGACAAGTCATGTGTACCGTGGGATGTTTTTGAAAAAGCTCTAAAAGAACAGGGCGAACGAGATGAAGACGGATGGGCGACGTGGGAGAGAGAAGTTCTAGACCGATTAGAGGTCGTTGATACGCGGGAACAGTAACTAAGTAGAACTTGTGACACGTTCAACGTATCATCTACCGCACCTTTGCGAACTTGGGGCACACGTGAGGACATAGTTGTCTTTGTTCGCGCTGCTTCTACACATTATTTTACTGTCTTAATTGGTAGTACGCCCATTATACAAACTCTCTAGGACTCTTGAACCGATCACTTGACCCAGTCTTCGTCACCGTCAAGTGAGGTCATATGAAGTCAGTCGCAGCTTTTAGACAACGAAAATTTGACGGTTTGCTTCGCGGTCCGGGCTCCGGCTCGGTCCGTGCTCGAGCCGCTCCCTTATCATCAGACCCCACTGGCATCTTGCCAGTACTTTACATATATACCGTGCACTTTGAGATTCTGTATCAAGAATGGCACCTGTAACCCGCCCATTGAGTGCTGGTATCTATGCTCCTATCCCAACGTTTTTCCTCCCCGAATCGGAGGATCTTGGTCAGTAGTATTGACTTGCAACTGTGAAACACTATTCAAAGGGAGAACAGATCTTGGCGCTTTCGAGGCACACGTCCGTCGAACAGCCATTGTCGGCGTCCGACCGCTGTTGTCAGGCTCCATGAGCGAGGCCATTCATTTGTCGCATGCCGAGAGGTCGACGTTGATCAGGATAGCAAGGAAGGTTCTCGATAATGCAGGTTTAGACCGCATGCCAATAATTTCCGGGATCGGGGCTGGTAGCACGCGGGAATGCATCGAACTGGCGAAGGAAGCAGCTAACGCCGGCGCCGACTGCGCTATCGCCATCTGCAGCGGATACTTCGCAGGGGCGCTCGCTGGCAACAAAACAGCGCTCAAGGCGTTTTGGACAGAAATCAGTGAAAAGAGTCCAATACCTGTCATGATCTACAACTGTGAGCAACAACGTTCGGATATAAGCATAATGGGTGATTTATCTATCTTGTCGTAGACCCTGGAGCAGCTGGGGGAATCAACCTGGATTCTGATCTCATCACTGAGCTCGCCATAGACTGTCCCAATTTAGCTGGTGTTAAACTCACGTGCGTTCATGGAAACTAATGCGCTCGATCGCCGTGTTAATGTTCATGTGCTGCATAGGTGTGGCGATGTAGGAAAGCTGACGCGTATCGCCGCTACTGTCTCCAATCCCGAATTTTCTGCTGTCCATCCACGAAAGAACGAAAACGCACCATTCCTTGTTCTCGGAGGATTCACCGATTTCCTCCTCCCAGGTGCGTATGCTAATGGCCATGGTGCCATCACAGGTCTTGCGAACGTCGCGCCAGTAAGCATGGATCGCTGGATACGAGATCATCAATACTCATGTCATCATCGTCGTCACAGCATACGCTTGTGAAACTCTTCCAACTGAGTGAAGGATCCAAGACTGATCCGAAGCTTCTTGGCGAAGCCCAAACGTTGCAAGGAATTGTCGCACGAGCGGATTCTACAATTGCCAAGGCCTCTATAGCCGGTACCAAGTTTCTGTTAGAGAAGTTGTATGGGTATGGAGGCAATCCTCGTCGACCACTCCCTCCCATTGAACATGCCGTGGGTGAGGCCTTATGGGAACACCCACACACTCGGGCACTCGTGGACATGGAGCTCTCACTCATCAATGCAGCCTAGTGCCTCCCGTAGTTGTCGGAATGGATGTAGTTAGTGAGGTTTGCGTGTCATGTATGCAACGAAGATCGATCGTAATGGAAGCATTCAGAGGTGGATACCCGTGTGTGCCCGCATGGCTGTCCGAGGGCACGCGCTGGGTAGGGGTATGTTCCAAGACGGTAGTGAGATGCGGAGGCCGATCTGCCAGTGGGAATCTATCTATCCAACCCAATTCGCGCGAGTTACACGGGACACTTCGGGTACGCGGGTGCGCACGCATGATGTGGCCTTCGACACCCGAAATAATGAGCGCGATATCGATGAAAGTAATGCCTGAGTGGGGAAGTTGGGGTCACAAGTAATATTTATGTAACTGCATGTCCACAACTCCGCCAGGCTGGTAGCCTTGCGAACAACAGTTTCTTCATCTACTACCATGACCATGACGGCCTGCAGGCCGTCCATAAAGACCATGAGCTGCCACCGGTCGGTGGGTAGTATAGCATTTACTAGACCGCTTATTTCAGGTGAGCTTCAGGGAGGATGATCAACCCCACAGTCCTCGGTCTCTCACCATTCACCACAATTGTTTCTGCAGGCATCCGGTCATTTCACTGGTCCATATACCGTAGAAACCAATCATTATCGTCGTCGGAGACAAAGAAATCCGGTGCATACCATGGCCTTTATTGTCTGACGTGAGCTGATGTAGTAGCCCTGGGGGTTCTCACAGGTACTCCTTATTCTTCCCTGGTCGTCGGTGCTCCTAGAGAGACTTACCCAAACGAGCGTCGTGTCTCTCTTACCCCCCAGAATGTGGCTTTGCTGAAGAAAAAGGGATTTGACAGCGTTCTGGTCGAGAGGAACGCAGGTACTGCTGCGCAGTTCTTGGACGGAGACTATGCCAAGGCTGGGGCCACCTTGGTTTCAAAAGATGAACTCTACAAGAACACGGATATTTTGTTAAAAGTGCGACCTCCTTCACAAGGCGAGGAGGTCGCCGCCTTAAAAGAAGGTAGTACTGTTATTTCTTTCCTATACCCTACGCAGAACAAGTCGCTTGTCGAGAGACTGGCTTTGCGTAACGTAAATGCATTTGCAATGGATATGATTCCACGCATTTCGCGCGCGCAAACATTTGATGCCTTGAGGTGGGCATAGGATCCGCGTTCAGAGCGCATGCTTAACAGATTTCAATTAGCTCTATGGCCAATATTGCAGGTTACAAGGCTGTTCTAGAGGCTTCCAACCACTTTGGTCGATATCTTACTGGTCAGGTCACTGCAGCTGGGTGAGTGCTACGCTCCTAAGGTAATACGTGTTTCTGATATCTCGCAGAAAGGTATGCGCGAGCGTTTTCTCTGTGGACTTCCGTGCATTTTACGTGTTTGCAAGGTGCCCCCTGGCAAGGTTCTCATCATTGGTGCAGGTGTCGCAGGACTCAGTGCCATTGCAACGGTTTGTTCTCCCGAACCGCACTTACATCATTCGAAAATAAGCTAAACGCGTGATAGGCACGTCGACTTGGTGCCATTGTCCGTGGGTTTGATACACGCTCGGCTGCACGGGAACAAGTCCAATCTCTTGGGGCCGAATTTCTCGAAGTCAATATCCATGAAGAAGGTGGCGGAGCCGGAGGTTATGCCAAGGAAATGTCCAAGGAATTTATCGAAGCTGAGATGGCACTTTTCATGGAACAAGCCAAGGATGTTGACATCATCATAACAACTGCACTTATTCCCGGCAAACCTGCTCCTAAGCTGATCACAAATGAGGTCAGTGACCATCCAATAATTAATTTGTCTAAACTCACGTTTTCCTATAGATGGTCGCAGCAATGAAGCAGGGTTCAATTGTGGTTGACGTATGTTATCTTCTAGCTTACCAGTTCTGAAACTCATGTTCTTGGTCAAGTTGGCAGCGGAAGCAGGAGGCAACTGTCAGGCCACTGTACCCGGAGAGCTGGTTGTCAAGGACGGTGTTACTATCATCGGTAGTGCGACTCACATGGTGGTTGGCCGGATGCTTATTCACTCGGACAGGTTACACCGACCTTCCTTCGCGGTTACCGACGCAGTCGTCGACCTTATACTCAAATAACATCACGAAATTCCTTTTATCCATTGGCGAAGGCGGTAATTTCGCGATTAACTTGAACGATGAAGTGATTAGAGGTTCAATTGTGGTACACAAGGGCGAACAACTTCCACCAGCTCCTCGTCCGGCTCCTCCCCCAGCTGCGCCTCCGACTCCCAAGGCGGAGGAAGTGCAAACTAAAGCCATAACTCCATGGCAGAAGGCCACTCGTGAGGTTGCTACGGTCACTGCGG
>JBBPLE010000012.1:59041-85371 GCA_038089675.1 Boletales sp. KT-2023b
GGCTTTTTGAAGGGGGGAAACACGACAACAGATGACACCGTCGCATCGAGTCCCGAGATGCAATAGCAATCGCTTGTTCTGTTCGTCCGAGAAGACCTAGACGCGACGTAAGCATTGGAAGACCATTCGTGGACACACTCACATGGCCCAAGGCTGTCCCATCAATAACAAGTATGTACCCTCCTGGACGCGTACCGTTCCCTTCGCCAACAATGGAGGGAACACTAGCGTTCAGACGGCGAAGCTGGTACGGGCCATCCGAGGCTTCGAGGTCAGTGATCCCATCCTTTTCCAAAACGTCGCTATCCCCAGGAAAGAACTCCTCGATAGCTGTGGCCATCTGCTGGTAGACCGAAGGTCCCACATCTCCACCGCGAATAATGATGATGTTGGCGTCGTCCGCAATAAGATTCGTGCTGTAGCCGATGGCTGCGCGGCGAAAGGGTTATTGCGGGTGAGGTGGACAGTGAAATTGGACAAATACCGATCGCAGTCTCCAGCTTGTCGCCGGTGGCAACCCAGACTTTTATGCCCGCAAGCTTGAGAGCGGCAATCGTTTCAGGAACCCCATCTTGCAGGCGATCCTCGATGGCAGTAGCTCCCAGCAGACGAAGATCCCGTTCCATTTCGTCGCACACCTCTTCCACTTTCTGTGATCGATCCTCGAGCGCAGTGGAAGCCTCGTGATATCGTTCGCTCCAAGCTTCATATTCCTCATCTGGAGGAAGAGGAATAAACACGTGGACGTGGGGAATAGAGTGTACATACCAGGTATCACCTTGTAGGCCAAAGTGAGCGTTCTTAGCCCTGCGTTGGCAAAGTCATCGAGATGTCTCTCGGTCGTGCGTTTGAGTTCGTCGCCACCCGACTTTAATCTCTCAAAAATGACGCTATCGGCCCCTTTTGTCAAGAGGAAGAGGCGTGAATCGTGCTCGTCAAGCTTGCGTACGACGATGCTCATGCGCTTGCGTGCACTTGTAAACTCGAGGATGTCAAGCAGCTCGTAACGTTCAATCTCCCTTGAGAATGGCGTCTGAAGCATGAGTATCTCCCTGTCTCGACCGCGGAAGACGAATCCGACGTCTGCGGCCGCTTGAACGAGCGCTGCTTCATCGGGCGATTGAGCCTTGTACTCGATAACACCAGTCTCGGGATCGATAGCAGTCAGGACGGTGTGACACAACGCGAGGACGGAAAAGAAGCCATTCAGTGCGCGGGCCTGTGCCTCGTTCTCGGAACCAGGTTCGGCATTGACGGCACGAGCCAAGTCTTGGCTCAGCTGTTGGTCGCTGAAATGCCTAAGGACTCCGTTGGGGAGCTTGATGCCGACGGGTGGGTTGGCATTGCCTGAGTTGATCGGAGGAGAAGAGCCAAAGGAAGAGTCGCGGCTGTCGGCATTGGGATCCTCGAGTTTTTTGACATCCAGTTCCTCGTCCTCTTCGGGGTCACCATGATAGACGGCGCCGCCGACGGAACACTCTCTGAATACCATGGAATTCTGAGGCCGTGTCAGGGACGATTACCGAATATAGCAAGGGAGGAACATGCCTGTGTCAGCGTCCCTGTCTTGTCAGAAAATATGTACTCAATCTGGCCGAGGTCATCGGATAAATTGTAACTCCTGGCGAGGGTGGGTTGATCCGTCTTCCTGTAAAACATGTCGTAATCAAAATAAATGAAGAGCGCCTGACAGGTTTTCACAGCCTCTATGGATATGTAGAGTGATATGGGGACGACGTTCTGGAAGCTAAGGGGCGACGTGAGTAAGCGTGAACGAGCGGAGGAAAGAAGGATACACACGTGATGAGAGCAAATGCCCAGGTGATGAGTCCGTTGATGCTAGGGTTGTCATACGAGGTGCTGTCGTCGTAGAGCCATGGGGCACCCTCTGGGTAGAGATGCTTTTCGATCTGGGAGTCGGCGATGCCGCAGACGATTGCCATGAGAGCAAGCAAGGCGAGGTTGACGAGGCTGGGAACGGGTAAGGAACGATAGCGGAGAAAGAGAGGGGGAGCGTACACTTGGGGATTGATCTGGCGCTCTACTCGGCTACGCTTGCTTGGCGTGGCGCCCGAGTTGAGAACGATCTTGGAATCAACGCCGGTGAAGAGGACGAGGCCGATGACCCAATCGGTGTTGCGGAGGACGGTGCCGCGCAAGAGGACCATTTGAACGTCGACGGGGGACTTTTGAGCATCGCGGGAGATGGTAGCGTCGAATTTGTACATGTTGGTGTCGGGGCGATCGCAATCGACAGAGAAGGCGTTGGCGGGGTTGGCGCAGTCCTTGGCAGAGTGAAGGTCAGCGAGGGCGGGAGATGCATTGCGGGACTTGAGGTTGGTCTCCCCGTCGAGGTTCTTTGTTTCGACAAAGGCGACGTTGCCGTCCTCGGAGGTAGCGCATACCAGGACGTCCGCGGGGATCGGGTCGTTGTTGAAGATCTTGACGAAGTCGCCGACGCGGACGTCTTCCCAGAGGGACTTGGACCAATATACAGACTGATCGGAGGAGTCATGGTCGAATTCGATGTGAGAATGATGTAGAAGGGACGGGCGTGAGACGCGGTTGGGAACGATACCCCTGACAAAGGTACGAGTCTTGGCGCCGGAAAAGTTTGGGTTGGACCAGGCTGGACCGGCGAGGACACGGACGGCGGAATGATTTACGCGGCGGTCGGACTGATGGCGTTTAATGTCTTCGTAGGCGTCCTTGATGGCGGTAATGCCGAGGACGATGATGAGGGGCAAGATGACGAGGCCGGGGGAGATGGTGGAGAACTCTGGAAAGAACTGGAGGATGGCTATGAAGAGAAAGAAGCTGAGGGGGGTGTGAGGAGGATTGAAAGGGGGGAGCGAAAGGGGGCGTACATGTTGGCGATGCGACGAAACTGTTCGAGGAGGTTTCTCGGGAGAAAGGTGAGGATGGTGTACTTTGAAGATATGACCTGGTTAGTAGGATATACATAGGGCTTGAGGGGTCTGTGCTTGTGGTCGTAGTAGGAGTCCGGCAGGGGCTGGTTGACGAAGACGGTGCGGGGGAGGGAGGGGCCACGACGAGCGGCGAAGAGGGACTCGAACTTGATGGGCATGGCATTCGTAGGCGGGGAACTTTGGAAGAGGAGAAGCGAATAAATATAATTTGCAGATTACATACAGAGTATTAGCAATCGGACTAGCTGCTCAAAGAGCTGTGCGTCAGTCAATGAATCCCACACCGCGTCGGACAGATGTGACACATGCTCAGTCAGTCACAAAATGCCTGCCATTTCGGATCGGTAAAACGAGCGTCAAATCAGAATACGGAAAATAAGGAAAAAGTGTCAAGAACGTCCATCAAAACGCAAAATTAAAACGAGCGCGGTGCGGGGTATCCTCTCCAAACAAGCGACACCGTCTATTGGTTCGTCGCAGGCCTCTGCTGCACACCCTCCTTCAACGCGAGCAGCTGCTTCGACCGGAACGCCTCGTAGTGGATCTGCGCCGTCGTCTCGATCAGATCTTGCAGGTGCGTCCGCGTCAAAAAGTTGCGCAGGTGCATAAACTCGCAGTGGCTCTCGTCTTCCACGTTCACAACTCCCCACCGATTCTTCCGTCCACGGACAGACTTGCCGTCAATGATCACACTCCGCTCGGATCCAACCACGGCAAACGGAATCATGTTCTGCAGAAAGAAAGAAAAAAAAAAACCCCCCGTCAGCTTCCCCCCCGACATCCACCTCGTCCGACGCACCCGGATGGACTCGTTCAACTGAACTTCCTCTTCATCGTTTTCGTCCGTGTCGAACGGATACAACCGAATGTTGTGGTATACCAGCTCAGCGCGAATCTGTCTCCCCGTCAGCGCTGCCTCTCGCTCGACGGCTGTCCCGCACCTTTTGCTTGAACGCCTCCCTCTCCTCCAGTGTCAAACTGTCCGCTTTGGCAATGACAGGAACGACGTTGACCACCTCGCTCAGCTTTTTCATTACAATCACATCAATCGCACGCAGCGAGTGCCCCGTCGGGCTGATAAAGTAAAGGCAGCAGTGGATCCGCGTGTCCTGGATGTACCGGTCACGCATGGCCGTCAGCTCCTTACGCAAGTACGCGCTGTGTTGGTCCTTGATGTACTTCACGATCGGATCCCAACTGTATTTCGCTTGAGAACGCCTCCCTCTCTATACCACGTCACGCACCAGTTTTCGTTGTTCACCTGATCCCCGTAACCGGGTGTGTCGACAATGTTCAAACGAAGTTTGACCCCATTCTCGACAATCACTGTCCAGCCCGCGCGTCAACACGACAGCACATTATCCTCGAGCGAAAAACGCACCATGCGAAACTGCCTGAATCTCGGTCGTCTGCCTCACAGGGTCGTCGGATTCCAGACGGCCCTTGGTGTCAATCAAGTGCGACGCAAAAATGGTGTTGATGAGCGTCGACTTTCCGAGACCGGTTTGCCCTGCGTTTCAAGGTGTCAGCTGGTGGTTCGACATGTTCAGACGACACCGCGACGCACCAACGGCGATGACATTGAACTGGAAGCCACGTTTCAAGAGCTTGTGCTCGATTTGTTGTGTAATAGAGTCGAAGCCGACGTAGGAAGTCGCGCGAATTTCCTCGACTGCAACAGCGGCCATTGTTTCAAACGAGAGTCGACGTTGGGATGAAAGCGAACCGAAATTCTCAAATGTCGAAAAACTTGCAATGTGGCGTCAAATTTGTTCGCCCGTTTCGGGGTCTCGTGTCCCTCTGACACCCTCTACAAGTACATATCCTCCATACCATCTCCTCCTCCTTCTCCTCCTTCTCCTCCTTCTCCTCCTCCCCTCCAGCTCAAAGCACGGTTCCCAGCCTACCAGAGCCCAGCGCATAGATTATCAGCACAAGCATAACGACGACAACAGTTCACTTGGCAAACGAACGCGGCGAGTATGACAAATACGGTAGACAAAATGCCGCAGCGAGCACCACGACTGCAATCGCAACCGCGGTCGTCGCTTTCGTGTCCTCGCCACTCTTCCGCGGTGCGGGCAGTCGAGACGCTCTCCGCCCCCGCACCGGCTGCGTACTATGTGTGGGAGAAACAATTAATTGTACATACCCGATCGATTTCAATCCATGAACGCTACACGACATCGTCAGCCCCGTCTAACGGATTCTCAGCGACACTCACTAATACCCGTCGATATTACGCTCGAGCTCGTCCTCCATGCCCTTTGGCACGCCTTCCAGCATGAACGTCACCCTCGTCGAATCCGAAGATTGCTCCAACGTCGTAGTCAGCGTTGCCTCGTGTTCTAAATCACGTCAACGATGATCGTTCAAAACTTGCTCGTGAACATGCGTACCCAACGGCCATGTTGGGCTGGTCAACCTCCATGTTTGCACAATTTCCTTGCCTGGCGTTAGCGAGATATATCTACCCTTGACGCCTCCGCCAAAGAGCGAGTACGCCGTATCGGCCGCGGCGGCGGACTAAAAGAAGTCATAGACAGTCACTTCAAGGTCACGCTCGTCATCGGCCAACGCACCTCTGCGGGCGCACGTGTCCATGAAGGAATACGCTGCGGGTCAGTGAGCAGTTCGAACAGATCATTAGCCGCAGCCATGAACGTTGCTTCCTTGATAATCTTGGACGTGTTCACAACTGCCGTCGTTTCTCCGGTGGACTTTGCTGGGACGCGTGCCGTTGGTGCGGCTGCAGAGACCGCGACAGGAGCAGTCGTCGGAGCAGGCGTTCCTGTTCGACTGGGTTCCCCGTTGACTGTCAGGTCTTTGCCGTGCTTGTCGATGATCGCGGCGGGGAATGTGGAAAACTTGGCCTCGAGAGTGGCAGGAAGCCGTTCCTTGGCAAGAGAGTGAAGCGTTATGACAGCAGGGTTGGTGCTCTCATGATCTGACCAAGTGTACTGTCACGTAGTGAGTCGCGATGAAGGAAACGAAGTCAAGAACGAGGTCGACTTGCGGTATAATCGGAGAGGCCGTCGAGGGTGATCTCATGAGACACTTCGGGGATGGTGACCTTGCCTGTCGTCTCGGTCCCATCGCTCGCGGTCCCAGACCATTCGACGGATATCTTGCAATCGTAAATGGTGATCAGCCTGTACAGGTGGACATGAGACCAGACCTGATCGAGCGACGGTCACGGACACACTTTGATTTACGCTGGCCGAGTTCCACGTCACCGTCTAGCCACGAGGTCGAGGTAACCTTGATGTTCTCCTGCCCGTCCCCTCGAATGTCGATTTTTGTGAGTTCGTCCTGGAACCAGGTCTTTGCCCAGGATGTCACGTTCTTGTTTTTCCAGTGCCAGTTGGCTGTGGTACTCGACATCGACATCTTGGGAGACGGAAGAGAGTGATTGATGGTCACGAAAGCGCGCTGGGTTAAAAGTGTTGATTAAGAGCTATCTTAACCAGCTCCAGAACATTCCACCGCCCCCTCGTACTCAAATACTGTATGTCGTGGCTAGTGGACCTGCCTAATCAATCTCAAGAATGAAATCCACATCCACATGGACAGCGCCGCATCCTGACATCGTAAACAGGCCGATACTATATGAATCCCAGTGTTCTCCTCCTCTCTCTTGACAGTTCACCATGACATGCCCTCCTACAGCACTGTCCGTGAACGCTTCTCCGGCCGATGTTGCCAGTACTTCCACTTCCTGGCATGAATTGCCACAGCTCCCGTCACACGGGACCATCCGACCCAGAGGCCTAGGAACTAACATCATCAAAGGCAAAGCCGTCCAACGCAACCTTGATTGGACCCGAGATGCCTCCGAGTCAGAGCGTGAAGGCAGGCGCCTGCCACTCTCTCCATCGCCCTGCCGTATTCATGTCCTCATAGAGCTTGCATACCGACTGTTAGCATCACTGCCCCGTTCTCGACTAGCAACGGTCCAACGTCGAATCGTGCCCCTTCTTCAATTCGACCTTGTGGGAGTAAGTCTCGTGTCTCCTCATTCGCTTCAACGGCCATATCTTGCCTCAGTCTCTGCCACCAGAATTATCTCTTCAAATACTCGCGCTGCTTCCTGCATCCACACTCCTCAGCTGTGCACTGGTCTGCAAACGGTGGAATGTGCTTGTCAACGATCAGGCCCTATGGCGCAATCTTTGCCACGCCCGCGGCTGGGGGTGGCGGACCCGGATCATCAGTCCTTCCCTTCGCCAAGGTGACGCTGTCATCAGTGCGTCTAGTCCTGGCGCAACCCGCGAGGACAGGGAAGAAGACGAAGGCATGGGCGACGAAGAAGAGGGAGAGGACGAGGGCAGTGTCGTGGATACCGACGAAGTGATCCCTATCCTGAATGGGGATGTGGGCCCTGTCAATGAGTTCATATCTATGAACTTGAGTATGCAGGATCACGACTTCCAGAACCTGATTGGCCAGCTTGCTTCCGCCTCCTCTTCAGCGGCGCCGATGCCGATAAGCAGGTCCAACTCAGCTGCCACCACAATGACTCGAACTTTCTCACAGCGCCATGCTTTGTCCGGCAGTTCTCGGACTGGTATATCCCTAACCGCCGACTACAAACTTCTCCATCAGACCCAGACTCTTCTCCGCAGTCGCGTTCGTCGAGGCGCGTACCGTCTGCGTACCCTGCCAGGCGCCGAGGGAGGCGGTCACATCGCTGCCGTCTACTGCCTTGCGCTATGGTCTTACGACTCACCCTACGGTCCGGTTCAAGTGCTCTTCACCGGTTCCAAAGACCGTACGGTTCGTGAATGGGATTTGAGCGCCAACAGGGTCCGACGCAGGGTCGTGGGCATGCACGCGTCCAGCGTGTTAAGCTTGTGCGTCACAGCCACGATAGCACGAGTTCCCGAGGACGGTACCTGTGGATCAGTAGACCATGCAAAAGAAGGACACAAGAACCCTGAAGCCGGGATCCTTGTGAGCGGTGGAAGCGACTGTCGTGTTGTCGTATGGGATCTGGCCAAGTTCAGACTAATCAAGATATTGAAAGATCACCAAGACAGCGTTTTGTGCGTCCGGGTCGATGGTGGAAGATTGGTTTCGTGTTCCAAAGGTATGTATATGATGTAACCGATTGCTGCACGACAATCAATATCATTGCGCAAGATCGAACCATTCGCACTTATGCTTTCCCTTGTCTCAAACCGGAGTTGATTCTCCGAGGGCACCGAGCAGCCGTCAATGCTGTATCAATTGCCGGTGACGTGATTGTCTCTGGGTCTGGAGATCGTTCGGTCCGAGTTTGGGATGCACGAACAGGGGCAGTGATCGGTAGTTTCGAGGACCATCATGCAAGAGCGTGCGTCGTGTTATCCTACATTGACAGATGTCTGATCTCGGTTCCCGCTCACATTTTAGGATCTCTTCTGTAGAGCTGAGCTCACCGTTCATCTTATCGGGCTCCTCGGATAGGCACGTTCGCATGTTCGACATGTTGACTAAACGAGGATGGTCTACTTGCCCAGAATTCGATAACCCGACTGCGGGCCAGCCATCGAATCCCTTAGTCGTGGCATCAGAAGGTGTAGGTAATGATACCACCACCTCTGCTGGCGCATTTTTCCTGCATTCGTCGCTGTCGCAATCGGTTCAACCAACACAACAAGATTCGCACACACTGGAGAGTGAGACCAGGATCTGCAGCACTTGCGGCAATCGCGTTGTTGCTGCAGGTGCTATTCGTGGGCCCGAGAGGCACTCCCATCCAGTACGAAGCGTGGCCATCGGGGACGAATTTGCAGTAAGCGGCAGCTATGATTGTACTGTCAAGGTGTGTCCGAGAAGGAGCTTGCGTTGAAATAAACTGATCGTGCGGGGTAGGTGTGGGACAGGACAACCGGGGCACTGGTAGCTGACCTTACTAATGGACACACGGGACGGATCTTTTGTGTGGCCCAGGATAGCACGAAGGTAAGGAAAAAGAGATTTGATCACGGCCGCCTGATTAATGGGTTGATTTGTAGATCGTCTCGTGTGGAGAGGACCAGGTGAGGACGTGGTTAGCTCGACAAAGTTTGCGCCATGCTGACTGTCGGCCACACGACAGAGGATCTGTATATGGGATTATTCCCATGGGATCGATACATCGTTCATCAAGCTGTAATGAGTCCGCCAGAGCGTAGCTTAATATCCAATAATGTCCACATTTCAGGTTCTATGAGAAGCGGATTATTGAGCGCAGTAAGTCACGATTTCGGCGGCCACTTGTCACGGCGTGTCACGCGACACGGGCGTTAGGGGTATAAGTGCCAATCCTATGTTCATCTCCATCGTTGCAGTGACTTATCATGAGTGCTCTTTCCCGCCCGCTTCGATCTGTCCACCTCACACCTGCCCTGCGCGGTTTGCGCCGGTTCCAGCACCCACCTCATCAACCTGCTTTACCCCTTCTGCATACTCGCTTTGCCGCGAGCTCGGTTTCTGGTAGACCAGGCAGCCAGACTATCGAACACGCCCGGCAGAATGTCAAAGAAGAAGTCGGAAACTCCCTTACAGATTGGGCACGCTCCATCGCTGGTGGTGTGTTCACGGTCGACAGTGTCAAGCCCTCCAAGGACTCCTTCGTAAGCGTTGTGCCAAAGGGCTACTCTTGTACATTACTAATCTGACGGCCAGATTGGAATCACCACGGCCGTCGCCACAACGGTACCCACTCCATACCTTGTCATAGGTCTCGCTGGCGGTCTGCCCTACGTCGCGTCCGCAGGGACCACTGTCTATCTTTCCTACCAGGCTGGCCTGGCTGCCGCGGGCACGCTCACAAACATTGATCCAGGCGTCGCATTGACAATTCTGGACCAAGCCCTCAACTTTCAAGTCACCTACGGTGCTGTCATGCTCTCCTTCCTCGGTACGTGTCTTGTGTCTTCACTCGCCTCGCCTAGAATTCATTCATTTCGTGACAGGTGCCCTCCACTGGGGCATGGAGTTTGCTGGCCTCGGGGGCTACAAAGGGTACCCCCGTCTGATTCTGGGTGTATCCCCCGCGGTACTCGCTTGGTCCACAATCACTCTCCAGCCCACCTCTGCTCTGCTGTGCCAATGGCTCGGTTTCACCGCGCTCTGGTACGCTGATAACAAGGCCACCGCGGCCGGCTGGAGTGAGCCCCGTTCTATCTGATGTCATCATCCAAACTGAGTCGATCTTGCAGCACCAAAATGGTACTCCCAATACCGCTTTTACTTGTCCATCCTCGTTGGCACCTGCATCATTGGATCGTTGGCGGGAACGTCGTACTGGGGCCCGGTTGCAGGGCATGGCCTCGTATCTCATGACCTGGAATTGATTCGTGCGGAGAGGTATGCCACCTCCACCTACCAGATCTCTTTCTGTTGTGCTTAATGGTCATTCCAGAAGGAAAGTAAAACCTGAATATACAGGTGTCATTCCCGGCGACATCGAAGCTGTTAAAGGAGGGCCAGAGAGCGATGCATATGTCGTGGTTCGCCACAAGACCAAGCTGAATGGAGATTGAAAGCAATGCATTGAGTTGATTACGATTGTAAAGCCAATTCGTAAATATGTACAACACCATCGATCAGCAGTGTAGTTCCGACTCACCTTGGCAGGCTAATGTTTAGTATACCTTGCATGATACGTGGCATCACATTGGATCCTTACAGGCCAACAGACGGTGTATGATGCTGCTCGCCAAGATTGCACCACAACTCCAAGAAAGAAAACGAAGCTACTGCTTAGACACCTGTGTAACACAGTATGAGAGGAGGCTACAAGCGTTACACTGTTTTATAAAATATCCGCGTTATGCGTGGATAAACTTTAATCATTCAAACAAGGCACTGTCGCGGGCGAGGAGATGGGTATCATGCCAATAAATACTAGGCGGAGCGCCTGAAAGAGGGGTCAATCATCGGTTCAACGATTTCAGACATGCCCACACTTACTGGACTTCGCATAATGACAATTAATACCTCGTTCCATCGGGATTTAGGCTGCTCATCCTTGTTACGTTCCTCCAACCGAGGCCGGGCGGATCAGAGGGTGAGAAGTCCAAACATTCACGGGGGACCATCCCTCGTTCACCTCTTCCATTTGCGCACAAGGTCCAGCCGTCGTCATACTGTTCGACGATGAGGACGCGTTCGCCTGTTGTGATGGAGAGCTCATCCGGAAGGGTGGGTACGAATGTACACATGACGGTTGCCTCCGTCTGCGCACGTGCGGAGGGCAAGGCAGAAGCCATGCCTGCAGCACCCGGTGCATATGTATTGGGGTTCCTGGGAACGTAAGTTGAACCGGGTTGTGTAGAGTAAGCAGCGAGTGGGGCGGGGATATTATAGGCCGTTGGAGGGGGGGAGGGTACAAGATTGCGAGCAGACATAGTAGGGGGTTGCATGCGCACAGCGGGTGCAACGGGGGTGGAGTAAATGGGCTTTCCATGCGGCTCGAAGGGTGATAGAGGGGTATTGTTCTGTGGGGTGACCGACGTCTTCGTGAAGGACATCTCCCGACTGATATCTGGAAATTTGGGCTCGTCGGGGGTATCTGCTCTCAGTCCCGGGGCCCCGTCCCATGTGATATGGTTGCGTTCACGGCGGCGGAGATAAGTCTTCCGAACGAAAAATACAATGAGGGCTACGCCAACGATGACAGCCGCAGCGATGATCCCGGCGATTGCACCCCCAGACAGGCCGCTGCTGGTAGCAGCAGCCACTTGAGTGGTGGGTGTGGAAGAAGGGGTTGGGTTTGTAGACGACGTCAACGTGGTCGGTTGAGTGACAAAAGATGAAGACAACGCAGCGGGGGTAGATGACTGCGTGCTGGTAGATGTGGCTTGGATGGAGGTGGTGGATGAAGTGATAGGAGAAGTGGAGGTAGTAGATGATGAAGAGTGAGTATCAGCGGAGGGAGCGCTGCTCGATGGTTGGGTTGGAGATGCGCTAGTCTGGCTAGTCTGGCTAGTCTGGCTGGTCTGGCTGGTCGCGGAAGTCAGGCTTTGCTGGGTCGTCGTTGGGAGGAGGATGGGATTGGCATATATTTTTGGTGACCCTGGTTGTACGTGCCCGAGGCGCTTGGCGTGGTGAGCCCGCTCAGCAGGAACGCGCCGTTGCATACTTTGGTTTTTCTGAAGGAGGGGTAGAATGCACTGTAGTGGTTAAAAAGAGCGTGAAGGATCGGGAGCGACAACCAGCTCGGGGGAATTCAGAGAGAAACTTCAAGGACGAAACACAAGAAGAAAAAAAAACTGGCGCCATGCCAACGCAACTTCACTACAAACACTCACTACGGTAATGAAACAAAAGGAGATAATCAAATATCGTGCATTAATGTTATACGTCCCCCGCCTTCTCAAGTTGCATCCTTTTCCTCGAATTCGCGACTTCCGTGTCCAAGCCTCGTTTTCGACCCCCCTTGGCCTCATCCAGAAACTTGTCCAACCCGAACACATCCCCCGAGTCCTTCTCAAACTGTACAGGACCTTCCCTTACCTCCTGTTCACTTGCACCCTCAAAGCCCACACGGGGTTGACCCAGACCAAAGCGGTCGTTAGATAGTGCCTTGCCAATACCCTCTTCTGTCCCGCCTCCAAATGCCTCTTCACTGGCCCCCTCGGCAGCAATGTTACCACGCGCCTTGTAGATCGCCGCCGCCGCAGTTGACCCATGAAACAGTGGCCGGTCGTATAGCGCATAGCTTTCGTCATCCCCAAACGTACCACTGAGTTGTTCCCTGTTGAAAAGTCTCGAGTCCAACATGCTCTCCTTGGATAGCGTCGGCTTTGCAAGTCCGAGTGCGATCTTTTCGGAAATGTCGCGATTTTGCTGGCGAGCAAGCATCTTAGCGCGCTGCTCCGTGCCCATGTTCGACATCCGCATTTCACGCTCGCGTTCCCGGCGTTTTTCTGCACGCATCGTGTCTCTAATCTTGGCAGCTTCTTCGTCCTCTTCATTTTCGGAATCAGGAGCGGATGATCCAGCCTCTGACTCGCTCCCATATCCTCCCAATGCTGAAGTGACGGCAGAGCGAAATTCCACAGTGGGTCGTGAGGACCCCGATGGAGCTGTACCGCTCCGCTCCTCGCGCGCTCGTTGAGCAAGAAGACGAAGATTTTCTTCCTTCGCTTCCTTTTCTTTCTGCGCCAACTTTTGTTGCATGAGTGCTCGTTGCCGGACTTCCTCGCGGGCGTGCCTATCAGCAATGAACAAGGCCTCGGAAAACTTGGCAAAGTTATCGTTGATGGATACCTAAAGACAAAAGATAATAAGCATCATCATATAAACAACCACAAGATAATCTGACATCCTGCAGACCCCGCCCATCTGCGGCCAAACGTTTGTCAAGGGGAATAGTGAAACCCTTGTTGTTTTTCCAGTTAGATATACATGGGGGGATCATCCACTCCTTTTGCTCAGCAGCCGTCGCTTTTCGTGGCGGACTTCGCAAGACAGGCGGAGGAGGACTTGGTGGCCCTCGGGGGATTTTCTTGTGCTTGAAGCGGGGGGGCTCCAACGGATCCTCAACCACTTCAGACATCTTGATGATCCTCTGTTTTAATGCTCCACCGTCTCCGCCCTGCTGCTGCCCCGGAGTATAGCGAACATATGTTGTCTTACCCATTGCGTCAGGCACATTCTTGGGCTGGGCAGCTTTGATCTTGCCTGTGACCAATTTTTCCAGAGCTTGTCTGGTCCGTTCTGCAGTGGCTTGAACTTCCTCTTCGGACGGTCTCTCCATAGAACGTTGGACGTCATCAAGGTCTTTCCGGTGTGAAAGAGGGACGAGGTCTTTAAATTGAGATTGTATGATCTTGCCGGCTCTCTGGCCTTGGTGTGCGATAGCATCGTATCGGACGTTGCCCTCTGAATCGACCTGCAGGGCGAGCGTGTTTCCTGCTTGCGTCTGTAAGATGGCTCAGTGGAAACGCTTGTGAATAGTTAACCCGACCGACTTTTTTCTTCCCGAGGTTGAGAGGATATTGAGCGACGTGACATTCGGGGTAGGCACCACCGTCACCTGTGACAAGTGAATAAACAGTGAGAGTGGACACAAGATGACCGAGACACACCAAAGTCCTCCGGTGAAGTGGGTTTCCATCCTTTGCGTTTCCCATAAGCTGGAACTGCCGCTCTGACCACCACAGCTTGGGAAGGGATTGGACCGAGCACTTGGTCTTGGTCGTCCGGAGTCGCGGAGACGTAAGCTGGTTGTGGTAGTACACTAACAAGATGAGGTGAGATGGTAAGGACAGGGAGGACATGAAATCACGCACGCAGCGAGGGCAGCCATCACTGACACTTTCAATAACAAACGGGAACGTCGACGGCGTCCAAATATCTTGGCTTATGTCAACATAATGTGTGGCCATATTTGCTCTGTGGCTGTGCTAAATTATCCTTTCCGAATTCCGATGCGTTACTTTGCTTTTTGCATATGTCGGAACGCAAGTCCGGCGTTCGGGTTGCGCTCGAGTATACGGGCATCCCACCGAGCTGGCTCTCAGCGCGACCACGTCTTCCTTCGCGAAACTGGTGCATTTTTATTACCCTCACGTCCTCGCTCATCTCCTACTACGCGTATGATCGCTACCAAGCACGCGCCATTCGCCAGTCGTACATCGACCGTGTCAAGCACTTGGCAGAAGAGCCGATGAAAAGCACGGACCTTCCTCGCAAGGTGGTCATCTATGGTGCCAAGTGGCCAGGAGATGAAGACCACCAACGGGCTGCCAGGTTCTTTAAGAAGTATGTCAAGGTGTGTGCATGCTTTTTTTTTTTTTTTGACAAGCAGAGCAATATAACCCATGTGTCACAGCCTATCTTGGTCGCAGCTGCTGTCGACTATGATATTGTCGCTGCCCGCCACTCGGGTGATCTTGCTCACCGCATCGCTTCTGCCGTCATCAAAGACCGACGTCTTGCGCTGGGGCTCGATCAATCCGACACACGCCCACACTTACTGCCAAACCAACTCACCCCAGAGCAAAAACGGGCACGTGAACTAGCGGGAGGCGTTGTTCTCATAGGAAGACATACTTTCAAGGAATACATGTATGGCCTGAAACGAGGCTGCGGCGCCGGGTTAGACCTCATAGACAGAGAAGAGACGTTAGCACAGGAATTAGCCTCGGACGGAAAATTTGACGAAACAGGTGAACTCGACAGTTCTCCAGTTGGGATCGTGGATGACCCAGACGCTGAACCGATACCAACGCGGTCTCGTCTTCCCTCGTCTCATAATGCTAATATATTCTCTCCCATCAAGCTACCTAGTCACTCCAAGCATCAAATCTCCATTGCATCCAATCCAATATCATTAGATTCCACTCCCCCTTCGATACTCTCTCCGCAGCCGCCACTCCTGCTTGTCCCAAACGTCAATTATGTTGGCTTTCGCTTTATTCCCCACATGATCTGGGATTTCTTCAATGAACGCTCCAAAACACAAGTAGGCTGTCAAGCTGCCTACTCGTTAATTGTCAACAAGACACGCGAATTTCAAGGTCCAAGCTTAATTGACGATACTATTTACGATGGTCAGCCAACTGTATCTCCCGAAGCAGGCAATCAAGAAGAAGGCCAATCGAAAGTCACCCAGAGTTTACCACAGGGCGGCGATCTTGACTTTGCGTTGTCTTCGGAATTCGTGCTCGCGCCTCACTCCCCTTTATCTAACATCGCTTCCGCCCGCAAATCGTATTACAAAGCCCTTCCCGAGCGCTTAGCCTCTGCACGTCAACTTGCCCGCGGTGAACGCGAGCCCACCAAGGAAGAGGCAAACAATCCGCCGCCAAGTGAAGTCGAGCTGAGAGCGGAACGTCTCAACAAAGAAGTGAGATGGAGAGGGGAAGAAGAAGCTTGGGAGATCGTTAGGCCAGGTAGTGGCGTCAGTTGGGACGAGAGATTTGGGGGAGTGTTGAAGGTGTTTGATGACCCAGGAAGTGCTGACCAGACGGTAGAGGATAGCAATTGAAATTAAGGATCCATTAATGCTATACCGCACCATGGTACTCTCGGTATACCATAATGTGTGCACATCAGCCCTACTAATTCAACTAGGATTCGGCCTGCAGACAAATGGGCATATCGCTCTCGTCATGTTGGTCGTGACTGAAGACAGATGGAACGTTGACAAGCTCAAAAGTCCGAGACCAAAGAGGAAAAAAATGACCACAACCTTAGTCCGGAATGATCTGTACTGCCCCACTCGCAACCCATCGATCGAATTCGGCCAGAGGATCGTCCATAGATGTGTCCTTCGAACCATTGGAATCCACGGGGCCCGAACTGATATCACTGTCGAATCTACGATAAGCCAGTGCAAGTGAACCACCTGTGGAATCATTCATTATCGATGGCTCTTGAACATGTGGCCAGCGGTGGCGTATAAAGCCAGTGATCCTGGAAGGAGATAGTGCGTATGAGTCGTTCCTTGAGAGGGTAGACTGAATGGGACTGCGAGCATTTCGTGAGGCAGTTACACCATGATCACCGTAGAGCAGGGTGTTGTTGGTGCTCGCACCGTCCCCGGACCATTGGCTGGAGGCTGGTTGAACGGTCTTCCAATCGTTCTCGGGGATTTGACCGACAGCAGAATCGAAAGCAGTGCCAGGGCAGCTTGCATCAAGGTGAAAAGTTGAATTCCTCTTAGCAGAGTGGTCGACACAGTGATCCACAGTCCTATCATCATCAGAGTCAGGGATAAACAACTGCTGCGTAGAAGACTTGATAAACGGTTGGATCTTGTTCTCGCGCGGAATTGCCTGACATCCGTGTAAATACCGGGAAATTTAAATAGATATAACAAACCTGTTTGCGCAAAGGGTGTAGCCCTCCCAACGAGTTCGCAACAACGTCCGTTCGGCTTCGCTTTGATGGCAGGTCTTCGCATCCATCGGCTTTCAAAGAACCAGGTTTTGATATTATATTGTCTTTTCCACGGACTTCGGAGATTATCGGAAGTTCGTCCCAGCAATCGTCTATTGACATAGAATCGACAGGTGTAGACGAACGTGAGCGTTTCAGCGTTGCCAGCTTCAAGTCAAAATTTGGCGGTAGTTTCTTTCCCCGTGACTTCTGTGGGTCGTTTGGCTCGACGGGACGGAGATCGCACGAAGCATTGGCTTTCTTGTGCAACTTGTCTGACTGGGGCTTAGTAGAGTGTTTTCGTTTCGTGGGTTTGATTCTGTCCTCTGTCAATGCACCAGCCTCCCGTTTCTGTACGTCCTGAAACGAGCTTGCTACGACGGCATTCTGCGCCGGTGGAACGGGTCTCGCGTCGGAGTCGCATGCATTTACACCTTTTTTCTTTAAAGTACGTGGGGGCACCAACAGTCCTTCCTGACAGCTGAACCGAGTTTAGTGGGCAAAGGGTTCATTGACCACGCACCAGTAATGACGACACTTGAGTTTGTCTTTGCAGGTGTGATTACATCTGGACAGGGTTACAGAGATCCAACCATTCGAGTACCAAGTTTAACGAGAGCGAGCTTACTCGTACTTTCCATCGTGGCGTAGTTTGGGGTCCAGTTCTACACATTGGTTTACAGGTAAATCCAATGGAGGCCGTTGCACTTTGGATGCACCTATAACGACGGAAAAGCCGGATCAGTGGATATCCACTATAGGCGCCAAACTCACCACGAGACTTCGTAAGGTCGAATACTTGGGAGTTTGTAGACTCATCGTCGTCATCCAAATCCATGTCCCAGAAATCAGGAACATTCTCAAGTCCTTGCAAGTCCATTTCCTTGGTTGCGTGAATTTCCCAATAATTGTTAGATGTGATAACGAACGCACAATCGATGTCAGTGGTCGAGTTTCAAGTGTTGGATACTTGTCTGGTGGGACGTTTGGCACCAACGTTTGAACAACAGTGACCCCAGCGAACTTTTCCTGAGATTTGCAAGCAGCTCAGCAGTTAAAGAGATGAGAGAAAAGGTTAGATACAGAAGCGATGAAAACATTGATTGCTTGGCTTGGCTTCGTGAGTTGTGCTGTGAGCGTGAATTCTCTCTTCTCATTGAGCGCCGCTGTGCTTATATTGGAAAAGAAAGTCAACACTTCATCAACAAGATAGAGTGACGTCTCACGCAATGCGACGGAAATCAATAAAGACCATATCAGACGTCAATGACAGGAGGGTCGTCATCTCGGTTTTGCCCCATTTAGACTTTTTGACTCTTTGGGGCGCCGAATCGCGAAAGGCGAGACCACATTGAATATTAAACTCTACTTCCACGGGTGAATTCTCGTCACTGTGAATAGACCTTAGTTCCTTGATATCTAAATAATACTTCGGGAATTCCTTTGCTGCTGCCAAGACTTCATGGCCAAACGGAGGGCGACGGTTAAGAAGCTGATGATGATTAGCAACACTAGGCCGATTCGGAAATGAAACATTACTTCTTCGATCCGAAGCGGAGACGTATGCAGTAATTTTTGGATCGAGGTAACCCCATTCTCAGCCAGTACCTTGTCCAGTCAGTCTCCAAACACTAATGTCATCATCTCTGTTTTTACCTTCACCCTGTCAGAGCATTTAGTCACAGTAAACTTGCATCTGTGCTGCTGCATACGATTTCTCGCCAATATGCTCAATCTGCCTTAAAACTAATGGCCTGTCTTCCCATGCTTTTGCACTTAGACAACGTACACTTTGAGCCAACGAGTGAGACCTAGCAAGTTCATGAAAGCGTTATAGATGCCTACAGTTCAAGTGCGTGCTTGAGCTGGGCTCCGCTCCGGTTAATAACCGCGACCTCTGCCACAGCTTAGGCAAAGTGAGTAATAGTCACATGTGCCATGATCGCTCACCTGTTACAATCCGCGTCGCATGGCGGAATAAAGACACGGCCTCTAGGTACGGCTGGCCCTCCGAAGGTTTAAAGTCAGGATTATTGAGAGGGAGGCCCGCAAGAATTGCCTGTAATTTGTCTGAGCACTTGCTACTGTACAACGATGGAACTCTCACTTGAATCAGCAGAAGTACCTTGTCGCTCGTATTAACGGCCTTTTTAGGAGGAAATCGAATATCGCTATGACGACGAATCTTCTCATATGTCTAAAGTAACTGAGTACTCGTGTGGGAAGCGAAAGAAATTTGCAACGGACTTGTTTCTCCCCGTTACGCAACTTGAGGTCAGAAACTCTACGGCCACAATTGATTAGAGCGAGGACAAAGGATAAGCCACTTACTCTTCGGAGATTGATACGAGTTCCAACTAAACATTTTCAGAGCGCGAATAGCATCGATTCAAGTGTCTTACAATTTCGCGCATGGTTGACGACGAAGGCAGGTTGAGTATTGCTCGCATCTTCCATGTGGATGAATGGCGAGAGATAAGGAAATTGACCGGAAGAACGTACGGTTGCTTGTCGAATGTAAAACTGGGGAATGTCATGATGGATACAATGAGTTTGAAAACGCACGCACCTTACTCATAACATCCCCATACTCAGTCGAGGAAAGCTTCCCGTCTGTCTCATCGTGCACGATCAACTGCGTGTCGCGTAAACTGAGTATGCTTTGCATGACAATTTCGTCAATCTTCTCCTCCCACGTCTGTTTTTCGTGTTTGCCAATATCATAGTGACGCGGATTTTTCTGGATGCGACGAAAGAGGAAAGAATTTCGAAGCCAATCTCTCGCACCCTCAACGGTTGATATAGTGCCCAATCCAATTTCCGAGTTTATATGTTCTGCGAGGTTTTGATGGAGGCTACTTTCTAAAGTCGTGGTTCCCTGAGAGAGCACACGATACTTGTATTCTAGTTCCGGTTCACATAGGATGATCGCAATCCCTTCGTTGTCTGAGATCCATGTCAGCAAATACAGAGAGACAAGAAAAACATTCACCAAATTGAGGTCGTCCCTAAATTGAGGATAAATTGAGTTTGCATAAAAGTGATAGAAGTAGACCTACAGCTCGACCCATCATTTGCATGATGTCAAGATCCGAGTACTCCTTCATCTCTCCGTTTTGGTACAATTTGACGCCCTTAATCACAACCATTTGGGCAGCTTGGCGACGATGAAGTGTGAGCATGACTGGCAAGGACGAACTCACGCAAATTGACGCCAACTGCCAGGGTCTACGGGGCTGTTAGAGGACTAAAAAGCGGGAGAGAGAATCCCGTACGGAAGTGGAGACCAAGACGCGCAGAGCTTTCTGAGAATATAATTCTTCTACCATTCTCCTATCATCTGTGCTCAGGCCAGCGTGATGAACTGCAATTCCCATGGATGCCAGGGCTGCATGTTGTCATTTCGCAGATTGTAGGCACAGGCGAGATAAACATACCAGTCAAGTCCTTATCATAAAATCTGTGATGGATACTGCACGAGATGAATAGACGTGTATAAAAATAGATTATGCCTACCGCGGGGGCGGTGACCATGGCAGACTTTGTTTCCTCTTCATCGTCTGTTCGTAATCCTTCGCTAGCTGTTTGGCTGTATCGAGTGTACCTGCGATCTAGTCAGTAAGCATTCTATATCGGAGGTCATAAACGCCTATGCACCTTTCCTGGTGGGGCAGAAGACAAGGATCGGTTTATTAGTCGAGTGCTGTTGTATTACATGAAATAGACGCAGGTCAAGAGTACGGGCATATGCAAAATCATTCTGGCCTTTAGGCTTGGCCACGCCGTAGACGAATTTCTTAAGCTTGCAAGGCCGAAATTCTTCGCCAAACTGGGAATATTTGTTAGAATTCTAGTCAATATGAGAAGACAAGTTTACATCAACCTGGAATATTTTTGCGGGTTGGATACTGCCGTCGCCACGTCCAATCCAACATGCAACGTCTTCCACATTTGGGACAGTGGCGGAAATAAGAAGAAACCGGATATCAGATCCGCGTGCTTTCATACGGGAAACTACGACTTCCAGAGTGCTTCCTCGTGATTCGTTCAGGACGTGGACCTGAATACGCATGAACAATCTATGTGTTTTCTTCAGCCAATGTAATCAACGTACTTCATCCACAAGGAATAGCTTGATCTGAGACAGTATCCTAGAATGGTCGGTCCTGGCCTAGTTGTCATGGAAAGCTTTCTCCGGGGATGAGGGGACGCACCAACTTCGCGTCAAACTATCCCATTTTTCAGCCTAGCGTGGCATAAACAAATATTCAAGGCCAAGTCGGAACAATATCCTCACGGTCGTGACGCTGTGAAGGCGATATCTCAACGGACTCATGGCAACAATTGACCAGTACGCACATTATGTGCGAATTTTTAGCATCACCCCAAACACCCCTCCCCAGTAAAAGAGTGTCACCTGTCAACTCGCAGCCTAAAGTAGGTAGAGGTTAATGTCATATTTCTCGCTTGCCGAGTCCTTACATTTAATCCCAAGTCCTCCAAATTTCGCGGTCCATTCGTTGTACTTCTCAGCGCACAACGCCTAAAGACTTTCGATGAGCCTATTCTATTCGATGTCAGAAATATCACCACCTTTGTTGGTGCAACATAGACACATTTGGCAGCTCTTGCGTCACCGCCGGTTTGTGTCAGCACTCGAATCATGCTCAGCTCGAAAAGGACTGTCTTTCCGCTCCCAGTAGGTGCTAACAGGAATCAAGGGACGATATAATGCGAATTCACGGGACCAACCACTGATGACCTGAGTGCCTTTCAGTAACGGAAGCTAGTTATTAGGGATATAATTACCAAATTTTCTTCCGAATGCAGGACCTACAGAGAGACGAAAAGTAGTGATATTTCATCCAGATCGTATATAATGATTCAAACCTGGTCAAAACACGCTGACTGTATCGCGTTAAACACTCCAAATTTGAATACCCCACGGAACCTGTCGGCTGACATCGAAGCTTAGTGTAAGATGGTCAAAGGAATGTTGTCAACCCACGCAGCTCCGACACAGGGCGCAATTTTCGTCCAAAACTGCATTGTGTACTATTCCCACCACCGGTCGTGGCATAGTGCTCTGAAATGCCCGGGCTTGCCGAATGGAATATCTGAACAGGGTTCTGATCCAATGTCATGGGGTGATGGAAACCCGAACGATTTGCGTGAGCATGAAGGTTGGGATATGCTATTGAAAGAATCAGAGATAAGAAACAGACGTGCACGCAAACGAGCACTTACTAGGCACCTCGTAAGATGGGGCGTGTCTCTGGTTGTAATGTCTCACCGAAAGTGGTGACGGAGGATGGGCATAACGCGCTTCCGCAGACATTGACGGAGACGAAGAGCGGTCTGTGACGGCACATCTAAAAAATAAGCCACGCAAGGCGCATATACTCACCAATATTGGCCCCAAGGTCAGGGGATTCGGGGCAGACGCGCAACGCGTCCGGCGACTCCGAAATTGGAGACGAAAATCGCTGCAAATTATTCCCAAACTCGTAGGGCTGTGTGCAGCCATACTGTCTTGAACCCCAATTCTCAGAGTTCCAGTGGGGATTCATGATGGTTAAGGACAAAAAGCGTTTGATCCCCCTGAACGGGCTGAACCTTTAAGTTCGGGGCGTGACCTGGGTGATTGTCACAGACGCGGAGTCACGTCATTGCTTGATTCAAAATTGCGTTCTTGTGTGGTCACAGGCAACCACAAAGATCCGGTTTCGTTGGTTTTTTCTACTCGAATACCCGTGTCCGGAAAGATGGCAGATCGCACGACCAACAACAAGCTTGAGGAGTACATCGAGAAGTAGGCCCTTTTCCGCTTATGCCACAGCAGAAGCACTGATGATAGCCCACAGAATACACTACTCCGATAGGTACTCAGACGATCATTATGAATACCGTCACGTCATTTTGCCAAAGCCTCTTCTCAAGCTGATACCAAAGGAGCTCTTCGATGAGAAGGAAGGTACACTTCGCCTCCTTTCGGAAGCAGAGTGGAGGGGTATCGGTATCACACAAAGTCTAGGATGGCAACATTACGAAGTTCATGGTTTGACCTGTCCCCTTTCTGCGTCGACGATTCTCACCAAATTACAGCCCCAGAGCCCCATGTACTCCTTTTTCGCCGCCCTAAAAACTACGTGCCACCTGCACAACCCCAACCAGCGGTCGCCAAGGCCAACCCCAGAAAGAAGTAATACCATCCCGCCAAGCATTCAGCTCGCAATGATTCCGTAGCCATCGCATGTTCCATCGTTTTGTTATTATTGTTCATTGCACTCACATTCCTTGTTCGTTGTCCTGTACGCTCTCCTTTCGAAAGAAATAACCCCTCTCCCATCACTCACGTACTTGCTGGGAAGGACCTATGGATGTAGTCTTCCCCGCGGTAGGGAATAAAGTTGTGACTGCCCCTGGTTTTAACTCTGGCACAAGCTTACTGTTTCAACGGATCAGAAAGCTTGTGAGTGATCGTAAATGTCTACTCAGGTCCCATCAGATATATCTGGATTCATGGGTATGCGGCAATGCATGACCTCCGCGGAGAACCTCTTTCATGTTTTATAACTAGGAATTAGTTCATAAGAATGAGGAAGATTTTCGGTCTGAAATGCTTGTAAATTATCCAAAGATCATCATATACGGAATGTTGTTCTATGTATGTGCCAGATTGCTAGAGATTGGGCGTCGGCAGATCATTCCACTCAACGAGAGGCCTGGGTGCTTCCGAGATCTGTAATGTTGCCTTGAAAATTTTGAGGTCTTCAATGCGCGTCGCACCGACAGGTAACTCATCATCGTCTTCAGTCGGCACGGGATACTGCTCGACCAATGCAGGATTTTGCTCAACTTCGTCAAGCTGCTCATTGGTGACTGCAGCGTCGACTGTGGTCCGAGGATCCCGCTCCTGTTGTGACCGCAGATGTATCGACAGCTTCGCCCGCTTCCTTGCGGTAGGATGAATGCGCTCCCGGAATAGATCTAAAACCTCTTGTTTTTCCACACTTTCAAGCAGATCGGCATCGCTGCAGCCTGTAAACAATATAGTACGCACACACGCATATAGAAATCGCCACGCTCACCTCGCAGGAAGTCAAGGTATCCTGAATCAATCTGTGACCAGTACCGAGAAAGCTCCTCCGCTAGGTTCTTTGCAGGTTCTCTCCACCTCTGCTGTAACCCGCTCTTGAAGTCGTGGAATTCCCCAGAGTCCATATCCCGGATCTTTTGGTCCATGCTGCCTAGAAATGCTTCCACACGTTGTTCGAGGTAACCAGATCCGCGCTCGCTCTGCACAACGATACGAAGACCAAATTGCGAGTCCCCATGAAGATTCCACCGTGAACATGAAACAATGTATCCCAATTGCTCTTTGGTTCGGAGAGCATTGAACGCGGGCTCTGACATCATTTGTGCGAGGAGTGAGCCGACCACCCTCTGGCGTGCATCTGTCAGTTTACCGAGGTGAAGGTAATATGACAGTGCGGAGTTAAGCTCATTCGGGTTAGGCACCGGGGCAGTCCAGGCGTAGTTGCATCCTGCATTGACGTCAAACCAATTCATGATGTAGATAAGTAGTCATGCCTTCAGGAAGGATGAGAGAAAGATCGGTGGGTATCAACGGCAGTGGCTTTGAACGAAGGATGTGCTCAACATCCTTTGACAATGTGATAGCTTGCTGGGTGAAACTCGTTAGTCAATGCAGAATGATGCCACACGCGAGCACACACATCCTTGTACATGTTACCCAATGCAAGCACTCGAATATTGATATTCGCGAGAAGTCGCACACTGTGAGCCTCCACTGCTTCCACAGTGATACCTAAATGATCAGAAGACGCGATGGGTTAAATTTCACTGTAATATGAAACGATCCCACCGGAGACTTCTTGTAGCTGCTCCTCGACCGTCCATGCACCATGTGTGAGAATATGTCGCATGTAATAGTCCGAAAGCTGGTAGCTTTGAGACATGAAAAGGTTTTCCCATTGACGCTTGAGCTAAGTCGGATACATCAGCCTTGAAGAAATGGCAATGCAAGACATTACTTACCTTCTCTTTCATTACCTCTAGCCGATCTCGACGTATTTGCAAGTTCCTGATTGCCTCGACAATACGCCGGGTGAAGTCGGGCAGCTTATCATTGTACCCTTTAACAGACATTGCAATACCCAGACTGTGTGCACCCAGGTTATATGCAAGGCCAGCCAGATCAGCATCGTACGTATACTCTGTGAGCGAGTCATTGACGAGATCTGAGAAAAGGCTGCACATCTTCAAGGTTGAATCACGCGAACATGAAGACCATTTCTTACCGAGTTAACACGCCAGCACGTGGGGCATCGTTTGCAAGGGGGCTGAAATAGGACCTTCAATCACAATAATAATATCCCTTGAACTGTATTCACGTTACCTGCGAATTTCAATAACTAAACCTGCTTTCGGGAGCCAGAACTGGTCGTCTTTCTTGTACCAAATTTGTGATATCTCGGTTTCATGGATGAGATGGGGTCGACTCTGTGCCTTCGGGAAGCATCAGCAACGAACTCTCGTGTGTGACATAGCGGCATGCCTCGGAGACCTCTCGTTTCTCAACGTCAAAGTTGGTTGGTATGAAGTCATTCTTGTTGGGAAGATGAAGTTCTTGAATATCGTTTGGTGCTTGTGCCTTGATAAAATGTACATCAAATCACATGACGAGAACGTTGGTTCACATACCCGCGTCAAAAATTCATTATCCCATCGATCGACGGTGTAACCCGTACCGTACCACTTTTCGCTCTGCCACTGCAATTCTCCTGAAATACGCTCGTGTTCTTCTTTCCTAGCCATCAATACTACGCGACCTGTGTCTATCCGGATATCCTTCAGTGCGTCTCGCACCTCCTGTAACCCTACCCCATCTTTCCACTCAGAGGTCAGTATGGGAGCAGAAAGAACTTTCTCAGTAGGGACTGGCCACGACATTTTTTCGGCAACAGAAACTGCATACGCTTCCGCCGCACGTTTCTCTGCATACTCAAAGTGTGTCCTTGACATCGTCGCCACTTCGGATTGGTACCAAGGAGCGATTTGAGAGGATCGTAGAATTGAGAGATATTTGAACATAGCAAGAACAACAGAACGATAATTGTCTGCGAATAACATGAGCAAAATAGGTGCTAAAATGACAAATGAGGGCATACCAAAGCCTTCTTTCGTCAAGTACATGGTAGATTTGATCATAGCAAAACCACGTCCAAGGGCTTGAGGGGCTGCATTCAAGGATGTGATCCATCCTTTATCTTTAAGATAGGAATGTAAAGATCCTGGGCCTTCATGTCCAAGGAAGTGGGACAGAAGATCTCCAGGTTTGTACTTCCAAAGTGGAGGCTGCCACGCAAGAGGGAAAGATATCTCGACTGCATGGAAAGACATGATTGTCTGGACGCGCACAAGAGTCTGAAAGGAAACGTGTTCTTTGCATCATCTCAGTGTCATCTTCAACGGACTCACACCCATTTCATTGGAACCAAACGGATGGTCGCTGAT
>JBBPLE010000012.1:85470-96496 GCA_038089675.1 Boletales sp. KT-2023b
GATCGGAAGCGGGTCTTGAAGATGCTTAAGGACGGGCGAAAAGTTGCGAGAAACCATGTCGGACAGATCATCAAGCGACTCTGTTGATCGAAGCTAAGACTAAAAAAGTAGAGTTGGTATTGAATTTGACAGACCTCTGCCAATCACACAGAGATTCATCCGACTTGCGCAGTATTCGCCACTCCACCACTCGACCAATCTGCGGCGAGTTTCACGACCCACCGAGCCACCATCCGGATCAATTTCGCTTGAAGCCGACAGAGAGGACGGAGCTGGGGAAGGGACCCTTGACGACACTGGAGAGAGCAATGCAGGTGGAGTTGTGTCGATGTGTCCATTGGGATTGCTAGTGAGTAGATTACTTTCGAGTTTCTTCTGCCTCCCGGCCGAACTGAGGGTCTCACGGTTTCCTGTGCCAAATTTGCACCAGGGGTGACCGGGCCTGGTGAGAGTCTTGTTGAGTTGGAAAATTCGCCAAGGGTCTGATTGGTGATTCTTCTTGTGCTCTGAATCAACGGCATTGAGCTCGCGCGAGGTACAAGATGGGGCAAACAAGGGGCTGTGGAAAAAGCCCGCGAATCTGTCGATAGCACCGGAGAGGGCGGTAGGCGCCACACGGAAGTGATAATTGGTATTCGACGAAGAAGTGTATGCGTTTGAGGAACCATTATTCTTGGACAAATACTGGGAGAAGGATCAGTGGTGTATTATGCATGGGGAAATAGGATATACCTCGGAATACTCGTTCTCTTTGGGAAATTGTTGGGTACCCTAAGGAATGTTGGAAGAGACATTTCGCGGCATGGATCGATTCGCGTACCATAAACAACAAGTGCTCGCAAAAGTGAGCCAAACCTGGCATATCATCCTGGAGAAGGCAATGGTGTGAGGATATGTTGGGAGGAAGAGTTACTACTGACAGGGTCGGAGAGGTGACCAACGCCGACATCAAGGCTCGCTGCAGCATTCTCTGTGTGCGGGTCGTGCACCAAGAAAGCAGTGAGATCATTGTGGAGGCGTATGACTCTATATTGCCTCCCGTCTAGGTGAGACTTTTCTATGGGCTTTGCGAAGACCAAGTAAGACGGAACTGAATCATGCTGTGGAATGGTTGTCCAATCTGAGGGAGACATGACAAGATTACGATGGGTTGGGGTTGAGGAGTGGTTCAATAGACGGTGTGCTGCAAGACGGGGGAATGCGGGACGAAGCACGTAAAGACTGCAATAGAACGCCTTAAGTACGTATCTAGAATCTGCCACGAACCGAGTACCCACCCGGTCATGCCCCAGCCACGTGCGGGGGTGATCGTTTGACGTCGTCGTCGTCGTTGTCGATGTCGATGTCGAAGTCGAGAATGAGATTAATATTAATATTGCTGCCAGATGGTCCTGAGAAAGCCGAAGCGAGCCAAGACGCGTCGCGCGTCGTTGAGTGACTGATCCGCTTTTTATCCACGCGGTCCTCGAAGCGCCAAACCAACACCAGGATGCAGACGACGCCCCAGTCACGCCAAAAGCGCGCCCCGAGTCCGCCGCTCTCCGTCGCCGGTTCGTCACAGTTCACGACGACACCTCAAACGAAGCTCAACGTCGTCACTCGTCTCGCCCTCGAGGGAAAAGCAAAGCAGGGCGACGATGGCGCCACCGTCCGAATGTACCTCAAGGTACGTCCGTTCTCGTATTCCATACTATATCGCTTACTCTCCTATAGCTTTCTATTCCGATGGACAGCGTTTCTCCCGGCTCGACCGTCCCGTTATTTCCAGGTGCGTTGCCCGTCTTGTCCGAGCACGTCGAATGACGTGCTTTTAGAGGAAAACTTGAAATTATTCTCGGCTCAAGTCCACCCCCTTGACATCCACTCCTCTCCCTACAGCTTCTCGCCCGCCTCCTTCCCCAGTCTGACAAACGCGGCTCGCGCCCTACATTTACCACCGCTCTCTCAAAAGTCATACCTCTCCGTCTTCGGTGCACAGACCTCCGCCTCGCTAGCGCACTCAAGCCGTGCTTCTCCAACTGCATCCTCCCCCGCTACCCCCAACCCACCCCCACTGGATGAAAAGTACACCGGTCATATCATTATTAGCGGGTACAACATTTCCTATATTCTTCCAAAAGAATTTCCCCCTCGCTTCAATGGAGGGGACAGTGCAATCCGTGTTTCTGCCCTCCCTGCCACTCAGAAGAGACGTCCCTCTATCAGTGAACGAAGCAGCATGCATTTCATGGCTGCTTTAGAACTCTGGATTCCATATCTCTCTCGTCCTTCAAAGGCGCCTTTCCTGGTAAATACGTCCTATCACTCCTTGTGCGCCATTTTCATACTCTTCTTAGATTTCTATCCCGGTTCCCCGATGTTTGTCCAATAGCATCAAATTGCGCATATATCCACCAGCCGCTGCAAGCACTTCTTCCTCTATGGCTTCCCTTTCCTCCGCGGATGATGATCCCGGTGCTTGGGAGTTAGCCTCTGAACCCTATGTCACCCGCAACCTCACTCGCTCAGGATCAACTGCTGACATGGCAGACGATGAGTCATCTGACTCGTCAACGTACACAGACGGAAGCACCGGGGGCATTCTTGTACAAGGAACCTTTCCCTCCACTGAACGCTTGCGCGTACGCTGGGCACAGCCTACAAAAAATATTCCCAACAGCGATGGTCGGCGACGTGTTGGTGTCAAAGAGACCCAAGGCGAAATGGTCGTCGCTGTGTTGGGCAAAGCTCATGATCCATCCAGTGGTCGTGAGGGCCTCTTGACCCGCTTAGAATACAAAGGAACTTGCAAGGGTGTCTGGTTCCCTGGTGTGGCCACGATGCTTGGGATGGATTTTGGGCTTGACGTTAAAGGTGCCGATGTTGTCTGGCCACCAGGAGAGGATGCAAAGTGGACTGTCACTGGTGGTACTGGCTTCACCGGTTTCGATGTTGGTCCACCTTCTACTCCGGTATCCAGAAAATCCTCCCTCGAGTTGCCCATAGGCACGTCCACTAGTAGCATGCTTTATACCCCCCCAATACCAACTCCCCCAGAGTATTCTTCTTCGACATCCTCTTTATTGCGCGCCCCCCTCCCTAACGATCACCTTCCCGACTACACCTTCGAAGGTTCACCCACCTCTTTGACACCCTCGGTTATGCTGTCTTCTGTCAGCTCTCTCCCCCTAGCCTCCGAGGGGCGCAGCCGTGCCTCTTCGGATGCCATTTCCTCTTGTCGATCACCGGCAGTTCCGATTACAATTCATATCAACATGAATGACATTATTCCACCCTCAAAGAATGTCTTCACCTTCTCAATTACAGGCATTATTCTTATCGTCCCGCGCCACCGTCCTCACGTCACGAGTGCACACGGCTTGGATAGTGACTCGGATACCCATCCCATCGTTCTGCCACGCTTTTGTGTCCTCGCTGCCGATTCGGAGACCGTTTCAACGATCATCAGGAATGAAAGTGAAGGTGGCATCGTTGAGGTCTACTACATTTCCGGAGATCTACGTGATCCTCAGACAAGAAAGACCGTGTTACAACGCAATGGGATAAACCGATGCAATAATGACGGTGCACGAATTGCACTTCGTCCTATCTCACGCGTAGCCACTGTCCCGCAGCGAACTGGAGATCAAGTAATGGACAATGTCCGGCTCTCGCCCCGGCATAATTCACTTACTAACGGAAACAAGGCTTCCCCTTCGCTTGCTCTTATGCCATTGGCTCCCACTCATGGTGGATTGACGAGACGAAAACGCGATGGGCCACTAATGATTACCTCTGTCAACGCAGTTGTGACCCTATTATATCTCGATGGAGCCAGCTGCTCTGGTGCTCACGCTGTTCGTGTGCGTATGTATGCCCCATCCGATCCAGACTCGGATTGGCTTGAGTTTGGCCTCGCCGAAACCTCGTCATTCGAGAGAGAGAAACAGCAATACCTCGTCAACATCGTCAGCGTGAGCATTGATGGTGTTCCAGTGCGCTTCGAGAGTACCACGTTCGCTGAGCAAGACAGGAAGCCTATGGTTGATCTCGTGCCATCCTGCGGCGAGAAGACGCAGAACCAATGGATCACATGGGTCAAGATACATGGTAGTGACCAAGGAGGAGCACTTATAGTGGATTATATAGTCCGCAAGCCCGAGAACCCCAAGACTTTAAAGAGAAAAGCTAGGAGAAAGATGAATTTCGATGTGTTTATTCCAACATTTGCACTTCCCGTGGGCCTGTTGGAAGTAACAGTGGAGACCTACCTAGGTACGAATTCAGATTCAGTCCATGTCACCCCACAGTAGGGTTTACTAAACTGTGATCTAGAGGTTGTATCATTACAGTCAAACTTTGCTCATCAGCAAAAATCTCAAGATGGATACAGACTCCTGCATTACTCGTTGGATCAATTTTTCACGCCCACGCTATCGCTAGCTGTTGAACAGCAGCACAACTCCCGCGTTTGCACAGAATGGTTGTCGCTGGGGAAATTGCTCCTTTTTTGCCTTTGGATCTTTCCCGCTGCCCTTATTTCCGTGCTCATGATCAATTTTGGTTCCGAGATCAAGCACATACGACAATCTCTGGATCATGTCGATGCTGTCCGTGGCTCTGACCACGCCGAAATCTTGGCCCCGTCGACTGAAATAATATTCGTTACAACCACTATTTTTTTGTCGTCACCAAGTCCAGCAGAAGAAACCGATAACATGGACAGACAGAGCGCGACCATTTCATTTACATCAAATTTGCCAGTCATGACAACCGCACCCATTGACTCCACACCTCCTTCGAGTTCAACCAATGATGTATCCCAAGCCGAGACTGTCACAGTTACATTGATATCGATACCCACACCCACCCCGCATCTTGGCGAGAACACTCTTGCAATGATTCCTGCATTGCCATTTGAGTGGCCTACAGTTCGGATAGACTTGCTGCCTGCTGCTCGGGAGGCCGTTGATAAGGTTTTGGATGGCTTGGGTATCGTTTGGCAGATATTCCGGAAAGCATATCATTACCCACTGGATCCACCATAGTAACTGCAGTTGTCTCTACGATTGTTGTGATGTATCAATAGCACTAACTTGTATCGAAGTTATCTTGTTTGAAGAAAATCCATTTTGAATCCTGGTCGTAGAGTAGTAGGCCACATGCATTTTTTCCCTCGAGCTTTTGGCACTGTTCAAGCCGTGCTCCGTAGATTCTGTTCTACAAGGATTTTTTGCACGCAGAAAATCCATCGTCTTTTGGCCCTAGTATAGGCCTGGTCTTCGAGACTCTAATACCGTTCCGGGATATATATTTAGCTTCGTCCTTTGATTCCTCAACAAAGTTTGGCACCGCCAGCGTAGTCGGCTCACACACGAACCACGAATCCAAACTACTCTGATTCTGAACTCGAAAACGATGGAATCAAGTTGCTACACAAACAATAACTTACGGTGTCGATCCCCGTACCAAGTAAGACTACAATGTAAGTAAGAATAAGACTATTTGCTACACAAGAATCAGTCAATAAATATGTCCATGTGGTCGTGAAGGATAATAAAAAAATTCCGAGTGTGGTGTCATTGACGTTGGTGAGTCCGTTCTGCTGCGTCAATATCCGCTCTTTATAACCGCCCGAGCAGTCGCATCTCTCCCTGCCTTGAGGAGGAGCGAGAGCTCGTTCCCTCCCGTTCCGGTTGCGGGTCCAGACTTGGCCGCCTCTCTTCGCATCCTCTCTGCCATCGCAAACATGGGGCAGCCCACTGGTGGAGTCGTGGACCGTGACATTGTCACGATGTACAGGCATGCGATGCGCATATGGGAATCCCTGAGTTTCTTCGTTGCCATGACGGCAGCGTTATACGCCTCCCTGACTGCGGGGGTGTCCTGCGCAACCTTTCTGACGTGACGGGAATGCCCTCCGATATACTCCAGGTAATCTCTGTGTTTCCCTGGCATGTATCTCCGCATCCGTTCCATGAAACCATGGTCCGCACGTTTGTTTGCTTCCGAAGGGGCCGGGTACCGTCGCTGCCGGAGCTTGTGGTCGATGTCGAGGAAGAGGTCGAGTGCATGCATGACGCTGCTCTGCCCAGCCGATGGCCCGCTAAGATCAAGCTTCGATGTATCGTAGACGCCTTCGTATATCCATGGCTGTGCGGAACCGTTTCCACTTCCGTTGAACCAGGCACGAACTTCCCAGTAGAACAAATGCGGATCAACTATTTGGCGCGCGGACACCATGGTGGCCTCGATCTCTTGGATGACTGTGGTCAGTCGAGCAAGGAGTTTGTTGATCTTGAATGTAGAGGATAGGTCTGTGACGTTTGGGAGATTGTAGTAATCATTGAAGATATGGAGCATCTGGACCCCCACGAACTCCGCCTTGGCCGATGTGAGGTAAAAATTACGCTCAGCATCCGTGCCCGAGAACATTTCCTGACCAAACCGCATGTTTTCAAGGGTGACAGGAAGGGTAGGGTCGACAAGGTCCCAGTTCCACAGAACAGTATCGGCGAAGGTAAGGACTGGGGCCAGTCTCAGGATGTCCGAAACCACCATGAGCGGAGCTACCAGGGAACGTGGAACCAATATTGGTCCCTCGATGGTGTCTGGAGGGATCGAGTGAACGTAAAAGTGCACTAGGAACGCCAAAACTTTGTGTGCGCGACGGACAAGTTGTAGGTCATGGTGAAGTACGTCTGTGGTGAGTATGGGGAGCTTGTTATCCAATCAGAAATCATGTCGTCTTCGAAACAGTTGAAACTCACAGAGCGTATCCACTGCCGCCAGCTTTCGCCGTCAGCTCTTTCCTTGGCATCGCTCGGGAGTAGGTCTTCTCCAAGTTTAAGCAACTTCTGCGCTTCTGACAAGGCATCCTCCCACACGTCAAACGGCTCCTGTAGCTTGGGAAGAGGTTGGGAGGGAAAGAAACCGGTGTTGGATTGAAGGTTCACGTCGAAGTCTGCCGGAGTGGGGTGTACCTCTGGTGATACTCGTCTTGATAACAGCGACTGCAGGGTGTACAGCCCATCGCTGAACATGTGGAAGGGTAGGGGTGGGAGGTCAATCGGATACATGATGAGTCGTCGAGGGAGGAGAAAATGTGTAAGTTAAAATGAGAATGAATTTCGACGGATGAGTCGGGTTGCTTTTATACAGCACATACCACTGCAAGTCTTGTAATGGATCACATCAGCCATGTAACCTAGTCACAGAGCTGCAGTGGCTGGTATCCCACTGCTCACACGGCATCAATGTACGCCCGTTTCGTGAAATAGTTCTCAGATCCGATTCAGTTCCTTGGATCGCCGACCGTTGATTCACCGTGCGAGCGTCTGTATTTTTTGGCCGCGATGTTGAGCGCAGCCGGCGCGTCGGCCAGGAACGACTCATTTCGGGCTACGGACAGCTCTCATTGAGTCATTTTCGACGGCTCCGGAGTGTAAGGAAACCACATACTTGCAAATGTAAATTTAACTATTTTTGCACCTCGTTTTGGACAAGTCAAGCGCCCGCTAAGCGTTTTCCGCTGCTAATCAAACCCAGATCAGGGATCAGTCAATGTAGCACCGACTTATACATTGCCATCGAACTTCACAGGCCACGTGCTATCGGGAGATCACTGTATATTTGTCGCAATGTCCAAACACTGGCACAAAGAATGAATGCACGACACTTACCACTTCGTGATGCTGAACACTTACTAAGTTGCTGTATCCGACCTCTGTGACCGGTTACTTTTCCCATGAGTTGGATTACTCAAATACTCACCGCCTACGTACGGGCCAAGTGACCGCATAGGCTGTGCAAATTTTGTTTGCGTACAACATTGCAGAATCCAGAGACCCCCGTAGCTTGGCTCCGAGTCGGAGCGCACACATGCTGTGAAAACAAGCTTGGACTCGCATTCGTTGGGCTGATTCTGTGCAGTCATCTGATCAAGTTGCCATGTCAGTGACTGCCAGTGAGCCTGGTGTGTTTCAGCACGCACAGAGATGATGTAGATCAGGCCAGGGTGGAACAAGGTCGCAATGTTAACAGCCCAACCTCGCCAAACAGAGTGGCAGTACTTGAAGCGAGCTGAAGGCTGGGGCAGTAGCGGGCGGTAACCTCCAACCGTCAACGCCACAGGTGCCATCAAATCAGGCTAGACACTCGGAATAACATAGTACAATAGTGACTCGACGCGCAGTGTGCCTATCGCCGCGACACGAAATGATTCGTAATATGCCTACGTCTCATCTCAGACCTTGGCAGCGTGTCGAACGTGCTACGGGCACAGCAGTGGTATACGACAGTCCCGGTTGTACCACCGCCACATCATCCACGCGTGTCACTGCTCTTTCCGACAACCCACGATCGTCATCCCTTGATCGTCCACGACCTGACACCTACGATGTACTATTTCAATGATTTTTTCTTTCGTACCAAGTTTCTCTTTGATCAGGACTTCCATGTCCGAAAGCAGACGGGAAAGCGAGACAGGACCGTTCTCGCACGAGGATCTGATTAATTCCACAATCTTGGATTCGGACGGCAATGCGAAGGCCATAGGATTAAGAGAATGGTCCAGGGAAGCCTCAGGTAATGATAGCAATGGCATCTGAGACCGATAAGAGGAGTCATTCGAGAAAAACCGATCCAAAATCTCTGGCGAAACATCCTCAATGCTGTCTGGGGACCACGCGGGGCGTCCTTGAATTTTTTCTATCAAGACTGCGCTTATTCCAGTACGGAAATCCGGACTGGCATCGCTCTGAGAGAGAAAAAGAGGAAAGATAATTATATATCAAATAGCGGTATCTGTGGTGCATGACTCACGCAGTAGGCTGTCGCGATTCCCATCTCCATCTGCAAAGCATCCCGCAATGACATATTCTTTCCGAGGCGGATGGCTGCTAACCCCACTTTAAGGCTCGTGGGGCTGCGCATGTGAAGGGTTCCCAGAGTTTGCTTGGCCCACCCACTGACTTGGGTATCCGCGGAACTTGCGAACGAACCCAGACTTTCGACGATCTGCTCTACAGAGTCGTGTCGGAAGGCAGAATCCAGCGCGTTACGGACAGGACCTGACAATTTCCCGGAAGGTTCATCTAGCTGACGCTCAATATGTAGTTCCTCAATTGTGCCGTTGATTTGGGCGAAAGAAGGGTTCTCATATTCGGCCAAATGAGTCAGGAGATTGGGAATAGTCCTCGAGGGAACATAATGCGTTGCAAGACCAAGCTCGCTACCGTCAACGTGAGTAATGGCCCAGCAGCAATGCTTGCACTCACAAGACCTCCCTCCCAACCAGAGTCTCGGACGTCAAGGCGAGATAGGTGCCTACCTCTCCGTCCAACCTCGACAGGAAAAAGCTTGCTCCCACATCTGGACAGTATCCAATCTTGGTTTCGGGCATAGCAAACACGGTCTTCTCTGTCGCTATCCTGAACGGTGCGCCAATGCCAAGACCTACACCTCCCCCCACTGAAATCACAAGCAACATTAGGAAACAAAAGTGGTTGAAAGCCCGGTCACATACTGGTAATACCATCGAGAATAGCTACGTAAGGCTTTGGAAGCTGGGACAGGATAAAATCCAACTCGAATCTGTGCAGTGCATGAGACGTCGGCATAGGGTCTCACGCATTATGCTTACTCGTCCTTGAAAAACTGTAATGCCGCGGGACGCGTGGCCTCTTCAAGCGAGTCCTGCAGAACGGCTGTGACTCGTCAGAGCATCGTTACACGCTTTGAGATGGATGACCTACTTGCCACGTCGCCTCCGGCGCAAAAGGCGCGACCCAATCCAGTTCCAATGATCATATGACAGAGGTCAGACTTGGACCATGTCTACACATGCTAGTCAGTGTGGAATAGCAAAAAAAAGTGCTGTACCAACTGACATCAAGCTGAGGACGTAGTAAATTGATCATTTCACTATTGAGTGCATTCAGTTTCTTGGATCTATTGAGCACATAGGTGCGAGTACATCCGTTCGATTGGAAAAGAACCGGCTAGGATAGATGGGAAATGAGCGAGCAGAAGACGGCAGGTGTGGAAAAGGCTCATACCTGGTCGAGTGGGGTAGCACCAGTGGACATATGGGCAGCAATTGTACGGGTTCTAGCAAGTGCTGCAAATGGTCTATTACACGCCATCCTTGCAGTGGCAATGGCAGCCAGCATACTGTGGGCGTGGATGTGGGAGTAACGTCGCAGTGACCGTCCAAGTCTCTGCGGGGTTCCGCAAAATTTGGGTATGAGAACAATAGTTACATAAATTTAGTCACATGCAGCTTTTCCATGGCCACCCAAGACTTGATAACCATTGGGACAAGGTTCCTCTCATCCTCTGGTCACTTTGGTACGATCAAGTACATTGGTCATGTCTCCAACACGGATGGCCTTTGGTACGGCGTGGAATGGGATGACCCCACTCGTGGACGGCATGATGGCGTAAAGGACGGGAAACGCTACTTCAATTGCCGGTGAGCCTTCTTTTCCAAGCAGCCCGCGAGCGCAGCCAATAATCTACCGGAAGCGTATCGAATGCCGGCTCTTTCATACGTCCATCAGCCCAATTATCTTTGGGTCGCTCTTTCTTGACCGCACTCGCATCGAAGTATGTTGAGGCCGAACATGGTTTGGATACACCAGAAAAGGTCATTCTTGGATCTTCCAATGGCGCCATAGAGATAGAAGCAGTTGGCCTTGATAAAGTTAGACGGAACCTCGGCAATCTGGCTCGCCTTCGAGAAGTAAGTCTTGACTGCGAACTAGTCGCGACCGGCAACGCCGAGAGTGGTATTCTTACGACTTGTCCAAGTGAGATAATCTGGTTATGGTTCATAATGATATTTCTCAACTTATCAGAAAGACATCTATGGTCTCGACTTGTCTGCGAGTTTGCTTGCTACTTGGAAGGCTGTAGCAGGCATAACTGTTGAATTACCCCACTTGGAAAGGTTGATGTTGAAGTGAGTATTACCTGGTAAGAAAAGTTACTAGTTGATCGACTGGAGTAACAGTCGAAATCGGTTTCTTCCACTGGATGACGAGCT
>JBBPLE010000012.1:101557-113847 GCA_038089675.1 Boletales sp. KT-2023b
TGATCATATTGTTGCTCTCCGTAGCTCCGGAGGTGAAGACAATGTCTTTGGGTTCGGCACCAACGAGGTCTGCTACGTGCTAAACTCCACGATGGGAAAATACGGAACACGCCAGCAATGACAAATCTTACCTTGCGCGCATCCTCGACGGCTTGTTCAGCTTCCCATCCGTAAGCATGGGTGCGACTGTGAGGATTACCGTACTGGTCGGTAAGATAAGGTAACATTGCATCAAGTACTCTGGGGTCAACAGGGGTGGTAGCCTGAGACGGAAATAAATAACAAAACCAACGAGACACAATCGTCCCATACCTGCATGTCAAGATAGATTGGACGAGTCTTGTGGGTCTCATCGTTCTCACGAGAGGGATTTGCGAGCTTGAACCCAAACATGTCTGGACATGGGCTGACACAAAGGAAACGATGCAATGCAAGAAAGGACGAACCTGGGCGGGGTGCGAGATGACCTTCCCTGTAAGAAGGAGGAACATCGACAATCCTAGCTCTGTCTGCACTCGAAGGCTGAACGAGCCCTCTTTGTGCACCAACGGTGGCCAATCTGACGGAACGCCTGGCCAAGTTTGCGGCCGTACATATGGGTACTCTTGACAGCATCTTGATGGGATAAGAGCTACCCCAACTTCCTGGTGGTGGTCGACAAGCAGGAGACAACCGGATGACCAAACACAATTCCGAATTCGGGGGGATACATGGTCCTTACGTAATTGTAATGACATAGACATGTGTGTGTACCACTACCTTTTACCAGGGGGAGGAGGCAAGAGGGGAATACCACCATTGCCAGCTTTATTACCGGTCCCAGAGGATGCTAAGAGTGATGTACCCCCTGACTTGCTACTCTTACCGGGAATCGTGATTGTGAATGTCTGACCTTCCTTTAGGGAATAATCCTTCTTTGGACCCTGGGCCAGGTGTGGAGACGATGCTTCTGTTGTGGGACTGGGTGGATTTAGTGCTGCTTTAGCGCGCCTTCAAACGCCTCGTCGGTTAGCTTGCCTTGTAACCAATTTCTGCGTCACTTACTTTGTAAAGTCTTGCAAAGCAACGTCTGGTCCAACACTCTCAGTCATAGTCGAGTGAGCACGCGATTACTTACTAAAATCAAAGCTATCCGCACGTTCCGCAAATCCCATGCCGATGTATGCCTTCCTACCAGCTTCCTCTACCCTCACGACGAAATAGCGTGATGAATCCAGCACGGCGTCGACGGATGGCTTCATTGGATCATAATTGGCGCGGGCAAACACTGCAGGACGATTAAGCTAGGTCCATTCTCGGACGTGTGCACTCACGCTCGCCTGTAGTCATGGGTGTACATAAAATGCTCGTTGTTCTGTGCAACGACCAACTTACCGGTCTGTGAATCCTCGAAGAGTAAAGCAGCATTGCCAGTCTTCTCGACGATTCGTAACCTGCCCTTCCACAGTGGGTTTGCGAGATCTCCCCAATCATTGGCTCGGTGGCCTTCGTTTGCCCTCAGCGGCGGGATTTTATACACTAAAAGTGTACTTGAGCACGTTCCAACCACGTATTGGAGTCTTAGTGACCTGAGATTTCTCGCGCAATGTACAGGATGGATGTTATCTCGTCCTCCGAAAGGTCCATACCTAAACGTGTTTCAAGGAGGGAAAAGATGTGGTTTATGTCAGCACTGCAACTTGAAAATGACATCTTCCACCTCCACAAATCCTGTGAAAATGTACGCCCGCCTTTATCGCGCGTGTATGGAGAAGTGACAGCGAAAGACGCTATCTAGACTCACCGTCGGTTCTGCATTTGGTTCAATACGCAATTTATTTTCCAAAATTCGAACCATCGACGAAAAACACGGCAAGTTTCATTGTGTCCTTTGCTTGGGCGACTTTTTCGGTCCGCTCAGTTCCGGGAGTGAGAATGAGATCGCAGAGTTATTGAACGGGACCATCGAAGGCATGTTCTATGGGTGCTTGAATACGTGTCAGCTAATTTTGTAGCGCAGCTCCCCTGAGTTGCTATATCATGCAAGGACCGAACCCGCTCCCAGGATCCGTAATAGAACAATACGCTCGAACCGGTGGACAGCTGTGTAAGGATGTCTTTCTTCTAAGTACGTTGTGTCACATTCAACCAGATATCCTGCCGAGTCCTAATTCCGGTTAGACAAGTCCGGGGTCGTGTCAACAGCTCACGGTCTGAGGATTGCTTGTCTGGGTGGCATATACAACCCTGGAATTTATGATTCCTCCGAGGGCCCTCCTGTATGTACCCAGCATTCAGCATAGTTTAGTGTACTCACGTACGACTTAGGGGTTTGCTTCGCCGTTCTACACGACACATACCGTAGAACGGCTCCTCTCGAATACGATGAACAAATCGCTGAACACAGGGGCAGGATACAACTATGCCTCTCTTGCTGCGATTCGCGATGTTGCATCCACCTCTCAACTTATCGATATCCTCATCACAAATGATTGGCCTGCTTCCATTACCTCGCATAGTTCCGTGCCTCTCCCTCTACTGGAGCAGGAACAATCTGGTTCCCCGCCTCTTGATGAAATTATTCGAAAAACAAAACCACGATACCATTTTGCTGCTCATGCAGTGCCCTCCCCGAAATTTTGGGAACGTGAACCCTTTGGGTGGGATGACGAGCATGGGAGAGCGTCTCGTTTCATAAGTCTCGGTGCGTTCGGTGGAGAAGATCATAGTAAACGGAAGCAAAGGGTTCGTTGATACCACGTAAAGGTGTTTCTGCTCATTCATATCTCCCCAGTGGTTTTACGCGTTTTCCATCGTCCCATCAGCAGCTGCGACACAATTTCCAACCAACATGACGAAAAATCCGTTTGTCGACGTGGCTTCTCGCCTACCCAAGCGAGTGCACGGAAGCGCCGAAAGTGAAAACTTTATATTTGGAAATGTTCATCATCCCGCAAAGCGCCCTAGGCCAGGTTTGTATTCGCTTCATGGCGCATGCCTACGTTCTCATTACTCTTTACAGAAACGTCTGCCGGGAAAACCAGCAAACCTCCCGTTGGATACAAGTGTAGGCGGTGTGAATCAACCGACGTTAGTACGACTTGACTCGAAGGAGGCGCTAACTTGACCAATGGCCAGCACTTTATTGACAGTTGCCCTGAACGAACGAAACCGCCCGAAGGTTACATTTGCAGGATCTGCAATGTCCCTGGACACCTCGTTCGCGATTGTCCAACTAAGCATGCCGTTGGCGACACAGGCGGTCCCAAACCACGTGAAGGATACGTTTGCCGTGCCTGCGGAAGCGAACTGCATTATATAGTTGATTGCCCAGTGGCGAATCAACATGGTTCGCATGCCCAAGGTGGCAAAAGAAGGCCACCGAAGGAGATTGGACGTATGCCCCGTGCCTTGATCAGTGTCGTGTCCCCATTCATGATGTTTATTCAGCGGAGGAGTGCTGGTTCTGTCTCTCCAACCCGAGCTTGGCGTAAGTGCTCACACAACGACAGGCCCACTTCTTTTTAATGCACTGCAGGAAACACTTGATCGTCTCAATTGGTACGGAATGTTACTTGACACTCCCGAAAGGGCAGATTATCCCAACTCAATCGGCCCGCGAGAGTAATTTGACACGCGTTCCGGGCGGTGGCCACGTCCTGATCGTGCCGATCTGTCATCAACCGACATATAATGCGATTCCCGCCAATATTTCACCGCCCATCCTTGGTGAAACAGAAAGGTAGCGTTCGACCGCTGTACACTGTCGTTCTTACCTAAGCCTACCTGCAGGTACAAGACTGCTCTCCGCAATCTATTTGCTAAACATGGTGCCGTGCCCGTATTCTACGAAGTTGCACGGCTGAGCGCAAAAGGAGGGCACGCACATGTTCAAGTTGTCCCTGTTCCTACTTCGTTGCAAAACGACATTGAGCCTGCTTTTATCAAAGAGGGCCGTGCCCTGGGTATAGACTTTGAGTCTGATGCTGATGGTGCTTTGCAAGTCTGTGCTGGTGGTACACGAAGTTACTTCCGCGTCGATCTGCCAGATGGACGCAAGTTGATCCACTTGATGAAGGACGATGTTCCGTTTAGTGTTCAATTTGGCAGGTACGTCTACTCAACCAGAATGTTGATCAGTTGGTCTCAAGGATATTCACGTAGACAAGTACTGGTATCTCTCTTGAACATTACTGACAGGCTTGATTGGAAGGCGTGCATTCTTTCAGAGGAGGAAGACAGGGCGGATGTTGAATCATTTAGGAAAGCTTTTGGACCATATGATCCATCACTGCAATGATTAATGCTTGCGATTCATGTCACGGCAACTTCTATATGTATACAGTATCAATTCTGGAATTTGCTACATCACCTTTGGACGCCGCTGTTTAGATTTGCTCTGGCTCCTGTTCCAAGCTCTTCTTGTAGCTATGGCCAAATTTCCTAGTGCCTTCTCTCCTCGCAGCCTTGATCACCCTCTCAATAGCATCAAGGCCTGGTAATCAACGTCAGTCGGGCATAGTATGATAATGAATCACACAACCTTTGTCGAGATCCTCCAGAGGAGGTCCGAAGGACAAGCGAACAAAGTGGTGGCAAGGGGAATTGAACAGGTTTCTGCGATGAGAAGGGTTGATGTCGAAGAAGATTCCGGGGATCACAATGGTCTTCTCTTTGAGGAGTTCTTCAAAGAAAGTCTAAAGGGGCATCGTATACAGCACGCTAATCAAGCGGACATGTACATACCAAGCCATTGTTCAATGGCGGAGGAAGTTTCTCCAAGTTGAGCCAGATGTAAAAGGTTGCTTGAGGTGGAATATCGACGTCGAGATGCATGTCATGAAGCCGCTTGAGCACGTGGTCACGTTTTGCTTTGAAGTGTTTCTGCAGCGCGCGCTAATTAATGGTTACGGGAATGCGGTCAGCTTGGCGAAACTTGGCTGGCAGTACAAATTTACCTTTTCAATTGCGACATTGCTAGGATCTAATAAGGGGATGGCGGCGAGTTGCATGCTATGTTGATGTCAGTGCCGGGCAAAACGCACAGAAAGCATCAACGTACGGATGGTTCGCTCCACCGTCCAAGAAGGAACCTAGCGCGTTTCAGCGGGCACACAGGTTCGTGATGTGACTGACTGACCTGACTGAGAAAGTGCGGTGATCAAGTTCTTTGGTCCAATGACCCAACACACACGCCAGCCAGGGAAACGCCAGTTCTGTGAGTTCCGGTTAGACCCAGCTACGATCAGGCACACACATCCTTGACCTTGGTAAGCCCATCAATGATCACGACCGGATCGGTGTTGACGTCATCGATGTACTCCGCCGAGGAGATAGATTTGCCAAAGTCACGCTCGTGCTCGGGATAAATGTACCAGGAGTAGAACTAAGACGCGTGTTGGATGGTGTCATTGCAGGCGAATGATGCACAACGAACCTCGTCAAGGATGAGCGTTGTCCCCTCTTTGCTAAGAGAGACGAGTTCTTTAAGCTCTTTACCACTGAAGACATGGGATATGAGGTTCAGCCTCAAAGACATGGCGAGACATACGCAATGACTTGTCCTGTCGGATTCCGCGGATTCGAGGCGATGATGACAGCGAGTCCTTGTGTACGGATATCTTTCTATCAAAGGAAACCGTTGAGTCCAGTGACAAAGCGAGCGTGGATGAGCCAGACCTTGGTCTGATCGATATCGAGACGGTATTTGTTCTGATCGGGAATTAGCATTGATGAACGAGAGTTATTTGTGATGGAAAGGGACCTTGGGATCAAGACTTGAAAGAATCAGACACGAACTACGAGGCAACGCGTCTGTACTCACACTGTTGGCACGGGAACGAGGCGCTTGAACGCGCTCAAGACTTGATCATAAGCGGTGTAGTCTGGGATTTGATAAGACTGGGGGCGGTAGATTAGCAACAACGAGGGCAGGCAAGGGATCAGACATACACAGTAGACGTCGCTGACGACGGCAGCAACACGAGAGAGTCCGGAACGACCGCCTGGGACGATACAGACGTTCTCGTATGTGTACTGGCTGGCCTTGTTCTGGCGGTATGTGTGGTTGTACAGGTCTGCGACTGCTTCACGAAGCGCTGTGACAGAGGTGGGATGAAAGACGCGGTGGAGACGGAATGGTGCAGACCTTTGACGCCGGTTGTGGGGGCATATTCCAAAGAATCGACAGGAATGGGTATAGAGTCTGGACGAGGGAGAGCATCTGGAATCGGTCCCACCTCGGGGGCGCCCTGGCCGAGGTTGGCCCATTCATGGGACTGGGCGTAGCTGAAGCCGTTGGCCATCGCGCGATCGGAGCAGTAGATGACGCCGGTGCTACCTGGATGCTCGATGCCGGGCACGGTCTCTTCATCCTGGAATGAACGATCAGGGGCTCGGACGAGACGATGGGAGCGAGCCACCGACGGGATTGACGGTCTCTGGAAGGACGCCCTTGGGCTGATGGCCGACTCGCTGGCGGAAGATCTGTGAGAGGGGATGTGTGAGCGTGAACGCGAGGACGGGTGGGGGGGCAGCGGGCATGCCTGGTGCGCCTCTGATTCCTTCTCGTGTCTAAAGTGTTTCATGACTTCGTGGACCTGGTTTGCAAGGTTTGCAAAGGAGGATATGCGAGGTAAGTGAAGGTGCATGTACGAGGAGGGGGGTGAGTGAAGAAGAGCGGCGAGACAGCGCACCATTTCTTTTATACTGGGAGTACCGCTGCGGGACGGAAACCTGCTGGAGGGCCTGCTAGAAGGTGCGGACATTTCCGGTAAAAAGGAAGGTTGAAACGGATGCGGTCTGATGAGGGAAAATAGCGGACAGCACAGTGGTGGCCGTATTTATACCTCTCAGCTGGCCACGCACTGCCAATCAACATCGATGTCCACGCAGATCAACAACAAGTTTCTGCCGAACCCAAAGACGATCGCGGTCGGTCGTTCTGCCCCGTAAAATCCAAGTGTGCTGACAGCCCTCTGTAGATCGTAGGCTGCCCTTTCAGGTGAGCTCGCACTCGGCCCCGCCGTTCCATCTCATCTCGTAAATCTCTCTATCCAATCATTGAAGCGGTGGTCAGGTTCGTGACGTTAGTCCGAACACCCTCCCTTATCGCTCAACGATCACAGCCCAAGTTGGGCGTCGATAAGGGTCCGATCCATCTTGTCGAAGCCGGTCTTATCGAACAGCTCCAACAATTAGGTTGGACCGTCAATTTCGACGGCCATCATCAGTTCGAGGAAATCCATACCGCTTCCGACCCTCCAATCGGCATCCTCAAGAACCCACGCTTCGTTTCCCGCGTCTGCGAGTCCGTCGCGACCGTCGTCAGTCGCCATGCCAAGAACGGCCAACTCCCCGTCACTCTCGGTGGCGACCACTCTCTCGTTCGTATTTCTGTCCCACTTCTGCACAGCCTCGTTCATCCGGCTCTGCCAGGCGATGGGCACTATATCCGGCACCCTCGAGTCCGTCTTCTCTCGCACCACACCGCAACCCGCTGACGTGATCGTTCCAGGTCGTACCCCGACGCATGTGTCATTTGGGTTGACGCGCATGCCGACATCAATACCGCTGAAACGACCGAAAGCGGTATGCTGCCATATTGTGCCTCCGTCCACCGGATTAACGTCCCCAGGAAACATCCACGGTATGCCCGTTTCATTCCTCCTCGGGATCGGTCAAAAGTTTCCCGAATTTTCGTGGGTCCGGCCCGCCCTGAAGCCAGAGCGAATCGTTTACATCGGCTTGCGTGACGTCGACGCTGGCGAAAAGCGCATTCTCAAGCAAAACAGGATCAAGGCGTTCAGTATGCACGAGGTAGATAAACATGGCATCGGCAATGTGGTACAGATGGCACTCGATCATGTGAACCTAAATCGGGACCTACCTATTCATCTTAGCTTCGACGTTGATGCGCTCGATCCTTCCGTCGCACCATCTACTGGAACGCCGGTGACAATCTCCGTTCGCTGTCGATTCCAACCGCTCATCCTCTACTGCCTAGGTCCGTGGCGGCTTGACCTTCCGGGAAGGTCATTATATCTGCGAGGCCATTCATGAAACCGGTCTTCTCGTGGCATTGGATCTCATGGTTCACTCTCTCTCTCCCATTATACCTACCGAGCTCATCTTCTTGCAGGAAGTCAACCCGTCTCTGGCAGACCCGGAGAGCGTTCGGCAAACCGTGGCCGTCGGCTGTTCTCTCGTTCGATCAGCACTGGGTAAGCCGGCGGCTCGCGCCCATCATCCTCTATCTCACATACGTTCGCAGGCGAAACCCTTCTTTGAGTTGTTACTACTCCAAATTACCCTATCAGATGTAATGACGAGTGGTCATATTATCATTCGTGGCTATCACGAGCAGGGAAATCAAATGAGGCTAACGCTATGCTTTAAACTCCTCATTGAATTCCCTCCCGATCAGCATCCGCCTAATTTCTTGCGTGCCAGCACCAACAGCGTAAAGCCGCGCGTCTCGCAGTATCCGACCCATCGGGTACTCTGAGCGATTTGTCAGCAATGCATTGTGGCGGTGTAGTCGTACGAACCATTGATGTATCCGTTACCGCCTAGGCATTGCATGCCTTCCATCGCCACTTCGATGGCTCTGTCGGTGCTGTACAGTATCGCCCCGGCACAGTCCTTGTAATAAACATAAGACACCATCGAAAATCAACGACAGCATGTCACACACCCGGCGACTGACATGACCTTGGTCGCACGCCCTTGCGACCGCGTACACGTACGATCTGCTTGCGTTGATCTTGGTGTACATGTCGGCAATCTTGCCTGTGCTGTCACTTGAGGTCGTGCTGACAACAATAAACCAGCGCGCTCACCCTGCATCAATTGGAAGGTGCCGACCGGCCGGCCGAACTGCTTACGCTGGTGGACATACTCGACCACATAGTCAAAGGAGGCTTGCATCAATCTGCAACCGTTTGATGCGACGTGGACAGCGGATCCTCACAGGACTCACCCTAGTGGACCTCCGCTCAACACGAGACGTTCGAGATCGAGCCCCGACATGAGCACCCCGACACCCTCGTTGACGTGGCCGAGGACGTTGCCTTAGGACAGCATCAGCAAGCGGGCCGCGCAAACGAACCTTGCTCACCTTCAGGCACCTCGCAATCCTCAAAGACCAGTTCGCAGGTGTCGCTCCCGCGCATGCCGAATTTGTCCAGCTTTTGATGCGTCGAGAAGCCCTCGAACCCTTTCTCGATGATGAATGCGGTGATGCCTTTGGGGCCCAGTTCCGGTGCAGTTTTAGCATACACGACGAGAGTCGACGCCGACGGCCCGTTGGTGATCCTAAAAAAAACATCAAGGCGACGCATGCACATGGAACTACAAGACACACCAGAATTTGTTCCCGTTCAACCGCCATCCGCCATCGATCTTGTCCGCGCGTAACGTCATGCTCATGACGTCGCTCCTGATAAAGAGGTGTAAGCACTCGTCTGGGTGAAATACAAACGATATACACTACCCGCTGCCCGGTTCGCTCATCGCCAGACTGCCGACCTTCTTGCCGGATACGAGGTCAGGGAGATACCTGGCTTTTTGTGCCTCCGTGCCGTGTCGATGGATCTGGTTCACGCAGAGATTCGAGTGTGCACCATAGGACAATGCGACCGAGCCGGACGCGCACGACAGCGTTTCCATCGCCAACGTGTGATGAAAGTAGCCCAGGCCCAACCCGCCGTACGTGGGGGAGACCGTCACGCCGAGCAAGCCCATGTCGCCCATCTTCTCCCAGACGTCCTGCAAGCAACCTAAGAAGGCATGTCCAGAGGCAGGCATGCGACACTGACCACCGGAAAGGTGTTGGTTCTGTCGATGTCTGCTGCCCTTGGGGCGATTTCTCGCTGTGCGAACTCGGAGATGGCGTTCTTGAACTAAGGGGCAGCCCTTCGACGATGAGACTGTGTGCGAAGACTCGGGCACGACGCACCTCGGTCTGTTCCTCGGTCAGCCCCGCCACTTGGGCATTGTATGTGGATGCATGCCTCCGGGCACAGTGGAGGCGTACGAGCCGCGCAGGACGGATGATGGACGATACAAAAGTCATGCAGTAGTGTCCACAGAAGTAGGGGCAGGCGTAATAAGGCGGACCATAGCCGGTGAGAAAAAAAGTATTGTTCCTCTATTCGACGCAACGCTTGCGATGTATCGTCTGCCTGTAGTGTTCAACAATTCGCCTATCGAGCTCAGCCCATTTCTCAAACCGCTCTGCCCCTTTATAGTCCAAATCAATGATAAAAATCTCGCTGGGAGCGCTCCTGCATATCCTGAATATCACGGAACAGTCCTTGAACGTTGCGGAAAGTAGATATGCAATGAGATATGTATCGACGTGTTCAGGACACAACTGGGAATGATCCAATGCACGATAAGCGGTGTGGTAGGACGCGGCGAAGTCTTGCAACTCTTTGAGAGAAGGGTTTTTCCAAGCGGATCCTGAGTCTGCCATGGCGTGTAGTTTGACGATGCCTTCGATATCCAGCGCGTCGAGCGAGCGTTGCAGATTCGAAAGTGTCCTCAAAACAGGCGTCCGGAGAGACGGGAGCAACACGGCTGCGAGTGCTTCGTGCACCTCTATCGTTGCCGACAGAAATTCTGCAACAGCAGAGAGCGACTACAGGGTACCAAGGTGAGCCGAAAAGGGATGCGATAGGCGAGAGACCACACCTCGGAAGGTCGTATCATTTTCCCAGAGACAAACACCTTCATGTTGTTTAAGCTACCATCGCTCCGCACCCAACCGTCCCAGAGATCACGGATGGCCTTTTTCACGCGTGCCTCGTCCGTCGAGTACAGATCCAAAGGGCAATATTGGGTGGGCGGACCATCTTTGGATTTGAAACGGGCGTGTATGCAGAACCTGCACGTGAACGTCTTGATCACCGCGGTCTCTTCAGACAAGTGAGTGGGATTGGGCATGAAGCCCCACTTGGGCTGGGACCGGTTACAATGATACGTGTATGGGAGAATTTCGGCTGAACCTTTATTTCGATCGCCAGCACATCCGCGCCTGCGATGAGATCCGTAGCGAGGATGCCCTTTTGCCGTGTCTTGTCTATCTGGTCTGTCGCGCGTCGATCGGGGGGGCGGTCATGCTCACGCAGCGCCTCGAGTGCTGATAACCACGCGGGGTCTACGAGGACGACGTGTAGGTCGGGGAGAAATTCAGAGGGCACGAGCGTCGCAACGACCGTTTTCTGAAACGCAATGGCCAGATCGTCTTCTTCCTCGACGATCGCGTCGCGATGCGGCCCCTTGAGGACAATTTTTCGTAAGCGAAGTATTTTACCAGTAAAGGCGGGGTGGAAGGGACCCGCGTAAGAAAAGACGATGGTCGAGCCGCCCTCGGAAAGGTAAACCCAGTCTTGTGGGCGAGTTTGGACGACATTGGCGGGGGGCATCACGATGACAGGGTGGAGTCCAAGCAACCTCGGCTAAAGCCGTACAGCAGACGTCGCTTTGACCACACGAAAGCGTGCAACAATGGGTCCTCGCAGTATATTAGCCCGATTGCCTACTAGCCATCCACGACGATCAGGATGCGCCAACGGAGTGTCTTGGTCACCAGACATTCTCCGAAACAAACGAGACCGACCGCTCGCAACGTTACAGACGGGTCCAGTTTAAAGAGAGAGAAGTTGAAGGTGTGCTCTCTCGTGGTATGCCGGGTGTCGATGACTGAGAGGAATGCTAGGCACGGATCGAGAAGGTACAAGAACCCTGGGCAGTGCGCCCTCCACCGCTGATGCTAAAGGACCTCGAGTGTGTCCGGAAGCTAGGTAAGCCGAGGGAAAGGCGGATTCATATATTGCGCTGACGGGATCACTCCGACAAGGGACTGGTGCATATGGAAGTGTGCTGCTTGTGCGAGTGCGGCCACGACAGGAGGAACATGAAAAAGATCGGACGGGAACCTTATTTGCGCTCAAGGTGTTGCAAAAGGCAGACATACAAAACTTTGACAAGGTGGGTGTGATCGATCGGAAGGGGTGAGTGAGACTGAAAGAATGATTGGCAGCACTACGGGGATGACACGGACGCGGAGAGAGAGAGTTTGTACAAACTGGGATGGAGCCCCTGGGTGAACGGTGTTGTGGGCACGTTCCACGACAGCCTGAACCTGTACCTTGGGCTGGAGTATATCCCTGCGGGGGTGTTGCACGACATGATCTACGAGCGTGGGCCACTGGAGGCCAGGATGGCACGGTTTTATTATGCGAATATGGTGTGTGCGTTGGAATTTTTGCATGCGCATGGAATCGTGCATCGGGACCTGAAGCCGG
>JBBPLE010000012.1:113856-130174 GCA_038089675.1 Boletales sp. KT-2023b
CTTTGGGCTGGCGAAGGCTGAAGCGACGGCAGCGAGATGGACGATGGTGGGAACGCCGATCTACGTGGCGCCGGAGCTGTTCATGATACAGGCAGGGATCGGATGCGGCGTGGACTGGTTCTCAAGCGGGGTGATCCTGTACGAAATGGTTACGCAACGGGTGGCAAGTAGAGCGCGCGCGTTGGACGACGACGTTGAGCTGATACGTTGCAGGTAGCCGTTCTATGGGCGAGAGGAAGAAGAGATTTACCTGCGGACGGCGAACAAAGAATACAGATGGCCGAGGGAGATGCGGGTTGGAAAGTCACTCAAGTCGCTGGTGGGAGGTCTGTTGAGGCACGAGACGATGGAGCGATTGGGGGTCGCGAAGCCGGTGCGGACACACGAGTGGCTGGCGGGGATTGACTGGAAAAAGATGGGCGGACAGCGATACCTTGTGAGTTGGGCGTAGCACTGGCAAGTTTTGGCTGGGCTGACGGCGTGTGCACTGTGCAGGCGCCATGGATACCAGGCGAGGTGGATGCGAGTCGGATGTGGCACGAGCGACGGCTTCCGTCGCAGGCCAGGTTGCCTGCAGTAGCGGTGATGAGGCCGGCCGAGTGTGTGAGGCATGATCGACGACGGAGACGACTAGTAACCGCGATGGACACCGATCCACTTGTCCGTCGATAACTTGAACACGATTAGCTTAACTGATTAGTACCACGATGGACATCAATCCATACGAATCTCACCCAGCCTTGTCCGACATCCAGTCCGAAGTGCTCTGGGAGTACGCCAAGCTCGCCCAGCACGTCAAAAAGGTGTGCATCGTCCACGTCGATCGATACATCCAACGTGCTCATTCCCTCAAAGTTGTCCTCCATCGCCACACAGCTCACCGACGACGACATCCTCGACCGTCTTCGCGTCCTCGAGCGCAAGATGTCCCTCGTCCTCACTCTGGTCAGTCACAAATATCCTTGTGCTCTCCCGCACCGCCCTCACCCCCGTCCTAGTTCAAGGCCTCCGTTTGGGGTGTCATTAACGAGCAGGCTAATACAACGACTACTACCACCTAGTTACCGCTTGCAATCGCATCCTTTACACCCTCAGCCCCGCCAGTCGCCCGCTGATCCCCACCGCCGCAGTGCTCCAGATCACCAGCTTGCCGTCCGCCCCGCTCGTGCTCACCCTGCTCACCCCACCAGGTCCCCCTTCGAACGCACGCACGCTCGTGATCGTGTTCTGGTGCACCGTCACAGGCTCGCTGTCCCCACCCGACTCGCCCCCCGCGTGCCCACGCGTGTCCGCGTTTCGGAACGTCGCAAACGCACTGCTGTTCAGCCGTCCAACGCCCCCTCTCCCGCTCGTACGCCCCCCACCGCTCGTCGCATCGTCCAGCGAGCCCACCAGCGCCCACCCCGACTCGCTCCCTGAGAACACCACCGGCTGGCAGTCGTGCCCAGCAGCCACGATGCTCTCTTCGCTCGTCCACGTCAGCGTGACATACGGCAGACTGCTGATCCGGATCCGTTGCACGTTCGGTCCTCCCGGGTACACGATGCTGATCGAACTGTCGTGGCCTGTACAACCTCCTTCAGTCCCGTTTCATCTTTTTCCAAACCCACTCACTTGCAAACGCCAACACGTCTCCGCTCGGCGAAAATCCTACCGCGTGCACCCATCCACCCGCCGGGCTTGTATATTCGCCGCACACCGTGTTGAACGGTAGCTTCTCGCCCCAGATCGTCCCCGCCGGCCTAGTAGTGATGCTTTCAGTCCCTCGTCTGTATCAACCCAATGTACCACTAGCCTCTTGTCCACGTCCTTGATGTAAGCAGACAGAACCCGCGCTTTCATGTCCGCACTTCCAGCCGCGAGCAACACATTGTTCGGGTGCCAGTCCACGCACAGCACCGTCGACCGTATCGGCTTCTTCAGCTGTCTCGCCACCCACCAGTTGTTTTCAGGGTCGAACGAGCACACCGCGATCGCTCTGTCATTCACGTCAGCGCTTCATTTGCTCACCACCACACAAGTCACGCCAAACCTCGCCCCGCTCGCCACCGCAAACTTGTCTTCGTTGGGGCTCCATCGAACGAACGTCGCCGCCCTGTTGATCCGCAGCAGTACCAGCGTCGGCTTCCACATCATCCCCCCCGTCCCTGCGTCCGCCGACTGCGTCCACACGTACGCGTTGCGATCCTGCGATGCAGTCACGATCCGGTTCGAATTCGGCGCCCAGTCGATCGACGTGATCACCTTGTCGTGCTTCCCACCACCCTCAGCGTTCCCTACGCTGCACACAGACGACGACCACACACCTCTGCGAGCGTCTCCGTAGCTACCCACTCCTTGCCCTCTTTGACGTATATCTGCGATTTGTTATCGTTCAGGCTCAGTGCCACCTCTGCAAATCCACATCGTCACCCGCGTGCTCGCCAGCGTGACCCAAAAGGTGCGTACGACTGCGATCTGCATTGAATGCGTGGCATGTGATTGGTGTCTGAGCAATCGAATACACTTCTGGCGCAGACATGATGGACGTGTCGAAAAAAAAAAAATGTTGTCTTGACAAATCGGGCCAAATACATCTACCACTACCACTATATCGTCATTATGTACATCTCCTAATACCCAAATCATGAGCGAGCAATGTGGTAGACAGTGTCATTTCTGCTTACCCGATCCGCAGCCTCCTCTAATTAGCATCGTGCTACTACGGCATGCCATCCAGGGATGCTGATGTTCTAGAAAATCCATACCAGGCAATTCACAGTCTGCTGGCCCGTCTGAGCGACCGATCATCCAAGAATACACGTTCAACCAGGCCTAGGCGTTACTACTCGTTCCTGCCGCACCGTTTTCGTCGACCTTGCTGCGCACTTCCTTGGCCCAACGCAAGCCACACGCGTTGCACAACGTCTTCGGTCCTTGCGGTCCCTTGAACAAAGCTCGCTCGTCAAACAAGAACGGATCCGTGGTCCCAAATTTACCTTGCGCCATTCTGGTGAATCCGTTCTCCCGCACGTCACGCACACGTATTGCTCTGCATTGTGCACTTTGCGCATCTGGTAAATTCACGTCAGTCGCGCAGTACCGTCAACCCAAGAACATCACAGAACCTTCTTCCGCCTCGAGGTATCGTCTCCGAAATCGTCGTCCGTGGACTGTGCGTTCGAGGGGTACTGCCCACCGAAGGTGTGCAGGCCGATGGGTTCGTACGCAGCTTCCTGCGTAGCTGGCGCACCAAAAGCGTTATACGGAATTCGCGCTAGGTGCTGAGATGGTTCAGCAGCGCGAACCGAGATGGATGGGACAGAGGATCGGGGCACAGGAGACGTCCGGAAGGAATAGACCGGGGCGGCCGGTGAAGGAGGAGCTGCTGTCGGGGCAGACGGCGAAGGTGCACGCACACGGAGCTCGGCGAGCCGTTTCTGTAGACGTTCGTTCTCGACCTTGAGTTCCAGATAGGTATTGAGCCTCAGTGAAAAAAAGTCAGTCATAGCGAGCAGACGACGGGAACGTCTTACATCGTGACGTTGCGGCTCGGATAGGGCTTTGCGACTGCGAAGAAACATCGGGGAACCAGTTCGTTGTCAACAAAGCATGGGTTTCCCTTGACTTCGAACAGGACCTCAGACTGGGGGATATTCTGTGCAGTGACGGGTGCTCTCGCTTTGAGACGCACGTACGAGTTCATCTCTCTGTGCGTGCGGAGAGACTCGTCAAAGGCGACATAAAAGGCACGCTGGTCCTCTGCTGCAGGGTAGGGAATGTACAGACGGGGGTTACGATGTGAGGCGCAGAAAGGGCTTACGGTTGACGAGGTCGACGAAAGGGCGATCGATGAGCTCTGCGTCTGACCAGCCAAGGATCTCAGCAACCGCGCGACCGCAAAACCAGATTTTGGCGTCCGCAGAGAGCACAAAGATGATGGCCTCCGAGAGTTCGTGTACGAGCAGGTCTGCCCATCGCTTCCTTTTCGTAAACTCGAACGTTGTTGGGGACGACGGCAACTTTGAAGAAGACATGAGAGACAACTTGAGGCTGGAACTACACCAAAATGTATGTATATAAGATAACACGTTGGGCAACCCCAACCCTTCAAATAATGCAGTACCCCCCATCCACCCGAACTTCGGCCCCGGTCATGAATCGCGATGCATCGCTTGCAAGGAACACGATCGCACCCTAAGTATCAACGCGTCAACACGACAGCTCCATTTAATCCCATGGATGTCACTCACGGCCAGATCTTCCGGTTCGCCCATCTTATCCCCATCACGTTAGTTGTCTTCTCGTGTACGCAATTTGATGCCTTACCTTGCCCATCGGCGTCAAGCTCTCCCACGTTTTCTGTACAACATAATTAAATGAGAATCAGACGACTCGCCTCCCGCTCACCTTGAGTTCATTGTCGTGGGCCAGGATCGTCTTTGTTAACTTGGTCAACATGTATCCGGGGCTGTTCAACAGGTCCGTCAGCGTTCGGAAGCAATCCACACTTCGTTTTACCTCAACGTGTTCACCCGCACTCCTTTTTTTGCCCACTCCACCGCTAAACTCGATGCCATGTGTCTCACCGCTACAGCGCCGCCCCAAACGTCATTCCCCTTCATTTCCGCACAAGCGAATGCCACTTACCTGCTTTGGACGCGTTGTATGGTGTTTGTGGCTGTGCTATCGTCTAGGCCGGTCCGGACAGTCCATGATTTGAACACCACCCACCTGAGGAATATTAATGATCTGGTCCTCCGTGTTAGCGCTCGAACATCCCGAATAGATCGCGCTGTCGCACCGATGCACTCATACTAGCTACCAACACGATCGACCCTCCTCCATGGGGTATCATGTTCCGAGCCGCCTCACGCGCCGTAAAGAACGCGCCGTGAACATTGATATCATACAACCGCTTGATCCGGTCGAATGGGTAACTGCAATCAGCATCCTTCAGTACCCCGCATACCACATAGCGCAAGCCACACTTACTCGAACGCGGAGTAGTTCTCCACGATTCCTAATAAATTACGGCATCACACGGGGGACGTTCGGATCATCCAAGCTTACCGGCGGATGCTACAACAGAGTCCACTCGGCCAAACGTATCCATCACTGTCTCAAACGCTTTCTGCACCGACAGCTCCGAAGAGACGTCGCATCCCACTCCGATCACCTGAAAGGCTTCTCGTTGCAAGTCGCTGTTAACTTGGGATTGTCTTCAGTAGCCGTTCTTGCACAACCCAACGTCCTACTGACCGCATGCGTTTTGGACGAGCTCTTCGGCAGCCGCTTTTGCCTCGTTCTCCTTCAAATCAATGATCGCTAGCTGTGTGCATCCTCTGCCGCTCACTTTCAGCGTCCATTCCCACTCCACGTTTGCACACCTACGATTGAACAAACGCGTTGCAGAATTCGTTTCCTAGTCCTCGCGCTGCCCCAGTGACGACACACACCTATCAACGCTCAGCATTCTTTCTACAGTACGTCAGGACGGAAGTAGCTTGCCTTGTTTTCAAGAGAAAAGGAAGGAAGCACGCGAGGCGTTCTACGTGGGAGAGCGGTGCTTTGCAACCTGGCTTGTGATACCACAGCACGGCTCGCGATCAATGAATGTGACCTTTGAGAGGTGAAACGGGCGAGGGCTGCAAAACGCATGGTGAGGAGATGTCGCAATGGAGGAAATGGTAAGAGAGAAATAATTTAAACTCTCCGATTTAAGTCGTTATGTTATAAAGTTTCGGCCCGCCCAGACTTTTGCCGACGAAATCCGCAGCATTTCCACTAATGCTTCGTATTAGAACATCATCGAACATAACTACCCATAGTAGACCATATAAGCTAGCGGGGAGGGAAAAAAAAAAAAAGAAGGTAGGTGGACTGGAAGGGTATATACAAAACAAGAGACCGAGCTCATTAGCTCCAAAAGTCAAGGTACAGTAGCACAAGCAATGAACGAACGAGACAGAAAGACATGTGTGGAAACGGTGAACCATAACGAGAAATGTCGTTCCAACAATCAAATGCACGCAAACTTGGATTTGCGTCTCTGCAGCTCCTCCATCCGGGAATCAAGTTGCGCACGTGCACGCTCCTTGGCTCGCCGCTCTTCGTCCAACCGGGACTCCAATGACTGTTTTTCTTCTACAATCGACCTCCGAACACTGGCAACCTCCCGGCGAGCTTCCTGAAGCTCGTTGCGAAGCGTCTCCACCTGTGCACTGAGGGTATCTCGCTCTCTTGCAATTTCTGTTGCCTGCATCCGGGCTTTGCGCACTGCTCCGTGTCAGTACGCCGCATCAACGCATGAGGAATGAACACGTACGGTTCTTTTCAGAGTCGCTCAGAGACGTCTCCAGCGTGCTCACAAGATCCATGTGAGTGGCCAAATCGCTCTCACAGTGGGACAGCTGCTTGTTGAGAGTTTTGATCATCACCTCCTGTTCGCTAATCTGCTTTGCTTGCTCTTCGATCTTGGATGCCGCAGCCTTGGCTTCGAGAGGTGATCCGCCAGCGAGGCTGATCGAAGCGACTGACGTCGCAGGCGAATCCATCTGTGAATCCTTGGATGTTGAGGGAGACATGGCTGACGACTGCGTCGACACGCTTGAATGCGATTCTTGCGTCTTCGGCGCAGGTGGCGGTGGAATCGACGGAGGCGGCGTTGGTGGTGGAAGTTTGCCGTTCAAGCCATTCACTCTGGAGAAAGTGAGATTACGATCCGATGGGACACGGTGTGGAGTATCCTGAATGCTGGGGTTGCGCGTCAACTGAGCTTGCAAGTCGCGCACCGCGCCCTCTTGCTTGTTTTTCTCCGCCTGCAGACTATCCTTCTCGTCCTTGACACGCTGAAAGTTGTCCTGCATCTCGGCAAGTAGAGAACGATGTCGCTGCAGTTCGTCGACAAGGGATTCCCGATCGGACACGGCTTGGTTAAGTTTCGTTTGCTCCGAGACAGCCTTCTCCAGCGCAGCCTTGACTTTTTCCAGTTCACCGCGAAGCCCATCATTGTCTGATCGAGCGCCCGCGAGCTCCTCTTCCATCATCGCAATGACTTGCGCTTTTTTCTTGATGGTTTGGCTCTGAGCAGCCTGCGCCGTAGTAAACTCGCCAAGCGCGACACGCTGCGAGTCGACCTCTTCCTTCAGCTTGTCAAGCTCCTTCACCATCACTTCTCGCTCGCTTGCACGCGTTTTTTCCAACTCGGTTAGATTCGACGCAGAACGCTGTCGTTCCCTCTCCAATGCCCCCGAGTGCTGTTCTTGGGAAGTCTTGAAGTCAACGCGGACAGTCTCGAGTTCTCTTTCGAGACGTTGATGGTCCTGCATGAGCTGGTCGTGTGCGTCCAGGTGTCGTTGCTCCACCTCCGCCAGCGCTGCCGCAGACCGATTACGTTCCTCGAGAAGTGCGCTCTCAGATGCCGCCCGCACCTCTCCGATGCTAGCGATATGCTGGTTCTGCACATTCTGGAGAGCAGACGTCAAGGAAGCGAGCGTTGCCTCGTGATCCAGTTCAAGCTTTTTGAGAGTGTCCTCATGCGTCCTCGTGAATTTCACGCGTTCTTCTTCATGCTCCAGGTTGGAAGCATGAAGTGACTCCTGATGTGTTTTTCTGAGCTCAGCTACCTCGTTTTCGTGCGCACGAGTGAACTCTTGCAGGACAGCGGCTTGTCGTTCTAGAAGAGCTTGGACGGACGACTCGTGCTCCTCACGCGTTTTTGCAGCGGCAGCGGCAGCTTCTTGCTCCAGGCCAGTAATCGCCTTTGTGAGGCCCTCAATCTGCACTTCTGACTGCTCCTTGAGGACTGCGAGCGCGGTAGCATGTTCCCGCTTCATGTTCTCCCGCCTCATCCTGTAGTCTTCCTCCTTGTTTGTGATAACCTGGGCATGCTCCGACTTGAGCTTCTCCATGTCCTCTGCGTACGTGGCATCTCTTCTCGCGATCGCAGCGGCGTGCTCCTCCTGTAATTCGCGAAGAGCTTGGTCGCGAGAAGATTCTGATTCGGACAATGAACATTCACGGGCCTTCTCGGCCATCCGCATTTCGCTCGCGTGGTCCTCGCGAAGACGATTGAGCATGGAAGCGGCATCCTCGGCTTGCTTGCGTAGTGCCTCAGCATGATCGGAGCGAAGCTTCGTCAAACCGTTGTAATACTCTTCTTCGGTACGATGTAGTTCAGCTGCGGCATCTTCCTCCTTGCATTTCATCGCATCCGCATGTTCGGACATGACCTTACTAAGCGCCTTTCCATGCTCTTGGGTCAGTCGCTCAAGAGCGGCCTTGCCTTCTTGCGAAGTACGCTGTAGCTCTTCTTCGTGGGCTGCTTGTAATTTTCCAAACGCCTCCGCGTGATCTTTGAGAGCCTTGTCTAGCGCGGCAATCGCCTCGGAAAGCTGGTTCTGGAGATTCCCAATCATAGCGTCATGTTCATCTCTGAGACGTGCAACAAGCACGTCGACCTCGGCGCCTTTAACTTTGAGAGCTTCTTCATGCGCCACACGCAGGGTATCAACAGCGACAACATGGTCATCTTCCGCTTTCTTGATGGTATCGATCAGCTCTCGCTCGCGTCGACGGATTGATTCCAACTCGGACAGCGCATCATCATGTTTAAGACGTAATCCCTCAAGCTCTGTTGACATGTTCAGGGTCTACGGAAATGCGGTAGGTCAGACCTGGACAGACTGTTACAATAAAATGGACATGCCTGATCCCTGGAAAGGGTGACGAGTCCGTCGTGCGCACGACGAACTTGGGCCAATTGTTCGTTCAAAGAATCGACCAACTCATTATGTTGAGACTCTTTCTGAGCCATAGACCTGAACGAAATCCACTGAATAATCTCAACCAAACGTCAAAATTGGATCCTCACAGCATGAGTTCATTGAGGTGATCCAACGATTCATCTACGTCCGCGTCCGCATCCAAGTCACTGACGGTAGACGACACTCCGTGGAGTTGCATGCTTTTCCGGACTGCGTTGAACTTTTCGATGGTCATAAGAGATAGATGTGTGCTTTGATCTTCTGGTCCCTTGACCGTCTCGATTGGTAGGGGAACCGCGTCTATTATTTCTTTCTCTCTCAAGGCAGTTTCCAGTGCACTGATCTCTGCTTCCCGCTCCTTCAAGACCTCCTGTAGGCGCATTATTTCTTTCTCCATACTGGGCACAGAACGCTGTTCGGTTGGAGTGGTACTGCCATTGTAATTGGAGATGGAGAAAGTAAAGTTGGGAGGACTCGGAGAGTGCGAAATCGAACTAGAAGTACCGTGACTAGAGTTGGATATTTTGCGAGACCGTGCTGACGAGAGCTCCTGCGACAACGACAGCGACGGCGATAACGAGTGAGAGGCCGATCTAGTCAGGGGTCAACTTGGCTCAAGCGATACAATATGTAGCAGTACCTTCCATGGAGTGAGTCCAAAGAAACCGCTTTCCCGAAAAAAGACATTCGTGAGGATGGGTCGAACTGCGTCTCCACCACTGCTTCCTTGTTCCTCAAACTCATCTTCTTCCGCCGGACGGGGGTCGTCTCCACGCTTTCGAGGGCGGAAAACTCTGGAATGGTAGGGTTGGCAAGTTTCGCCTCTTGGATCTGGGCGGCGAGGTCGGCTATCTCCTGCAACGCATTGCGGTATTTCTCGGTAACAGTAGAAAGATCGGCAAGTGTTGCAGCATGTGTCTGTTGCAGCGCCATCAACTGATTCTCTACGGAGAGGTCCACTGCAGCCGGCGTGTTGAAACCAGACGACGAAGACCCGTCAGTTTTATTTGAATCCTGAAGATTTCGTTTCGCTTGTTCCACTTCTCCAACCATACCATTTAGACGCGCGCGATCTTCGTCAGCTTCTCTCCTCTTCCGCTCCCATTCCTCCATTTTGAGTTCAAGAATTTTTACCTTTCTCTCTCGCTCTTCGAGGTCTGCGCGCCAGCTGTCTCCATCTCGCTCCAGGCTTTCTAACCGCGACTGAAGCGCCTCAACTTCTTGGGATCGTCGTTCGCTCTCATTTTCAAGCCGCGAAATCGTCTGCTGCAGCGAAAGGACAGATTCGTCGGATTTGGAGAGGCGACCTTCAAGTTCAGAAATGTACAAGGTAGAATGAGATTCGGCATCCTTGTAGCGAGCGAGCTCCCGTTTGAGATCGGTCAGGGACTCGCTAGAGGATAGTGAGGTCTCGTCATACGACTTGACCTTCTCCTCGAGATCCCGAACATAGGCCTATGGTGCACGCCATGAGTATGCAAAAATAACTTCGAGTATCAACGCACTTCGGTAGAGGCTTCTCGTTCCGTCAACTTTGACAACCGGGACCGGAGCTCCTCGACATAGAGCTCCGTGGCAGTATGCCTTTCCGTAATCTGTCCCAATTCCTCTTCCTTTTCTTCCACCAACTCGTTCGTCAAGCGCAAAGCTGCCCGGTTCAAACCCAACTCAGCTTCCATGGCACTGATCGTCTTCTCGTATTCCTCAATGACAGGCCCCACAATCTCTTCATACTTTCCGGTTCCGCCTACATTTCCCCCTGTGGACGACCGATGACGTTCGCCAAGCTCACGACGGAGCCTTGCGAGCTCTTCTGTGCGATCAACATACTTTTCCCTCAAATCCTCGTAGTTGTTCTGCAACTCAGTCATCTGAGCGAGGAGCTTCTTGTTGGAGCCTTCGGTCGGTTCGGGTGCCGACTCGCCGAACACAGAGGTGACGACTCCACCACCTTCCTTGAGCTGCTTGAGTTCTTTGCGCAAGCGAGTGATAGTGCCTTGCAACCATTCCATGTCATCCCAGCCGTCCTCCCTTTCGTTAACAACGGCTCTGTTTTTGATGTTCCTAGCACGATTCGCGTACTTGAGGGTGTTGACTGTCTCGCCAACGTTCCACTCGGTTGGACTGACACAGGCGATCATGAGAGTATGCGAGTTGCCTCCGAGCGAGTCTTGGAGAAGACGAGTAAGTTTGGAGTCACGGTACGGTACGTGTGAGTTGGTGTGAGACTTTGCCCGAGCAGGATCACCGAGTGCTGAGATGACATTGCCTAGAGCCAAAAGACCACTATTAATGGAAATGCCCTCTTTGATACGTTCGCCGGCGGCGGCGGTTCGCTTGAGCTGAGCCTCAAGTTAGCTGGCAGAGAAGTCAGAAAGAGAAATTGATTACCCGTTCCGAACCAGCCAAGTCGACAAAGTGGAACTTGGACACGATAGTCGTCCAGTCGCCGCTATCGTCATCATTATCAGCGGTTCGACCATCCGGAGGCCGCAAACCAAGCGCACTGGCTGGTCGCAGACCACTTCCCCTTCCCATCGCGGCATGAAAACTAGGGGTAGCTGGCCGACCCATGGTAGGGGAAGACACTCTTCCAGCGGTGGGCGAACTGGTATAGAGAGATCCAGGGCGGGCAAGTCGTGAAGGCGAACGACCATTAGGGGGTAAGGGGGACGACGACCTAGGAGGAGGTCCAGAGCCCGTATACTTCTTCTGCATCAGCGTCAGAGAAAATATGGCATGTGAACGGGAAGATTGGGCGTTCATGTCGGTCTCGTTGGTACGGCGAATGGAGGTTCCCTGTCGAATAAGGCTGCGAACTGATCAGTCCGGGATGATAGGGCATCGAGGGGCCAAGCATCGCGTACTTCATAACCTCATTAGTGTTTCGAACGTTGACCTCTCGAAGACCACCCCAAATTATAGAACCATCTTTCCCTTCCCTTATCTGTACTTCGCGGCGAACGCCAGACGCTTCGTCAGAGCTCAAAAGGTCAATCAAATCCTCATTATACACTTCTATGAATGAACCCTTGAGACTGTAATTCCAAGACCCGCCACGTTCGTCCTTGAGCTTCTTTGCTTGCGAGAATATCGTGGACACGGCACGGGGTATGATACCCATGCCGTTATTTGGATCGGAAGGATTGGCATCTAGGTCGACGCCGGCCATGGTGAATGTTTTGCCGCTGCTGGTTTGACCATACGCGAGAATGGTGCAATTGAAGCCTTCGAGAAAGCGCGAAATGAGGGGGTGGGCAGTGGTCGTAAAGAGGGCATGCTGAGTGGTATTCGGGGAATGGACCTGGTCAAAAGTGAACACCTGTTTTTTTCCCGGAGTGGAAGGACTGGAGAGAGCGGTGCCAGAACCAGAAGCGGCGGGTGCAGCAGATACGGCGTCGACCGTGACGGTGGTGGGGGTTGTCGCGTGAATGACAGTTCTCTGGAAGCGAGCGGGAATGGATCCAAGGTCTGCTGGAGTCGTGGGCCGGATGCGGAGTGCTGCAAGGTAATGTATGTAAGTTGAGGGGGTGTAGAACGGAAAAGATGGACTCGCCGACTTGGACAGAGGTCGTCGGGGCCGACGACGACGATGACGACGACAGCGACAACGACGGCGACGACGTGTGAGGCGCCATCGCGCGAATGTTGAGGGTGGTTGGGAGGGAAATGGGCGGGTGTTGCCGACCCTACGCTTCACTGAAACGCTCACACGCCAGCACCACACCTTATCATCATTTCAAAGCCGTCGCCAAAGAACATGCCGCTGGCCGAGGTAAAATATATAAAATTATGTAGTACGGGTATGCTGAAAGCTATGAAACAACATGGTGAAATGAATCAAGGATCGTAAGTCGTAACGAACGTTCTCTGTAACCAAACTTCTGCACAAAAAAACGTCAGCACGACCGTCATGCTCGAAGATCATGTCTGACCTAGGCCGCGGGTCAAAGGGGATGCTGACCCCAGCACTCGTCGCGCGACGTCGAGTCGATGGCGTTCACGCCCCGTCATGGTAGCCAGATTTTCACCATTTGGTCGACACCCGCTGATGCCACCACATTAACCAGTTTCTCAGGCTCGCCAGACTTGGACTCGGCCCCCTCTACCCCATTCGTCTTGCCCGAGTTCACAGATACCTTCTGCCGGCCCCAAGCGATCGTAGCAACAAAGTGTGTGTGTGCTTCCACAGTCTTCATACATCTGCCGGTAGACAGTTCCCATACGCGTATCGTTTTGTCATCAGATGCCGACAGCAAAAGTTTCCCAGAGGGATGAAAAATGAGTGCTCGGATCCAGTTGTCATGGCCAGCCTGGTATAGAGGGCCCATCAGTCGCTCGCGCTCTCGTACGGTGCTCGGCAACAGCATACAAGGTTTTTCAGCATCTGACCGCTCTGCGTGTCCCAAAGCTTGATCGTCTTGTCTCTCGAACCTGTGGCGACATAAGCGCCCGGCTTCTTGAGCCGATCCGTATTCTGAATACAACATGAGACATGTCCGTAAGGCGCTACGTGAACGAACCGGAATGCCTGCCAGCTCGCGGATGGCGTTGTACGACGGGATCGGAGCAAAGGCCACGACTTCGACCTGGTGGTCGTGCCCGCGCAGCTCCAACTTTTGTTCGCCCGTGAGCGGGTCCCAAAGGCGAGCAGTCTGGCGCACATGTATATTAGAGTAAGAAAGGGAAATGAACCCAGTACCTGATCCTTGGAAGCGCTGGCCAACAAGCGGCCGTCGTCGGAGGGGACAACATAACGGACCCAGTCGGTGTGACCGATGATCGTCCGGACGAGATGCCTTGTCGGGGTCGGTAAGCATTGCTGGGGAGGGGGGGGGGGGTCGTGTGTTTTGACTTACGCAGAAGCAACATCGAAAATTCTAATCGAATGGTCCCAACTAGCACTGACGATGAACTGATCGCCGGGCAGAAAACGTGCAGAAGACACAGCATGATCGTGACCTGTGAGGGTCTTTATGTTTTTCCATTCGTTTTGAGAATCCCAAATTTTGATGAATAAATCCGACGAACACGTCACTGATCGTTGCGATGATGAGAAGAGGGCGAGATGTATGGGCGGGAGCTCACCCAAGAGATGACCCTTGTGGTCGAATTCGACATCATTGACCCCTTTCTGATGACCCTTTAATGTTCTCTCGAAATCGCCTGTTTCCCAATCCCAGATTTTAACGGTAGCGTCTTCGCTGGCAGAGGCGAGGAGAGAGTACTGGGGATGGAAAGCGACGCGGGTGATGCTCTGCCTGTGACCGGTGAGGACGTGGGCAGCTGGCGCGCGGGGAACCCAGTCAGCCTGCATTGCGGCACGCTTCGAGGGTGCGAGCGAGATCTCTTCCTGGAGAGATGCATTTCTCGTCTCGAGGTCCATGATCTAGATAGGACAGCTTAATCGGAGGGCGAGCGAACGAGCTGGTGGACGACACCTTCTTTTGCAGACGGATGACGCTAGTCCACTTCTTCTCCAACAGGCCGGCGTACTTTGCCTTTGGATCTGGAGAGTACTCGATCCCCGAGTCCTGCTTGAGAGCGTTGTACGCGCCGGTGAAGTTGTTGGCGTGCAGATACTCGAGCATGGCCTTGTGACTGCATACCATGAGCGACTCTGTCCATATCGACGTGAGTCTGGCACGCACAGTTCGTCTCTCTGACGGTCGGACAGCAGCGCGGCCATGGTGATCGTGCAGAACGGGCGGGGGCTAGCGACTTGTTGTGGGTTGTTGTTTAGTGCTAAGTACTTACCACAACCATTACCACCAGTACCATTAGTACCATCCCCCTCCTATTCCACCGTCAACCGTATTGATTTAAACTCTTTCGTCACTTGTTTTATCCCCATCTCCACAGGCAATCTCTCCAGCGAGCTCGCCCCAACTGGTCTCGTTCGTGAGTTTTGTTTTCTGCCTCGACGTCATCCACTCACAGAATCCGTGCACACCCTTGACTCGCTCAATCACATACCGTGCCTCTAGGGGCGTTGCAATCGGCCCCCCGTGACACAGGACGATCACCTCTGGGTTGATCTTCCTCGCCGCATCCACAATGTCCCCGATGCGCTTCACACAATCCTCCAGTGCCAGCGCAGTCTGCGCTCCGATCGTCCCGCTCGTCGTCAATCCCATGTGCGCGACGATCACGTCTGCACCAGCCGCCGTCATGCGCTCCGCTTCGTCCACGTTAAAGACGTACGGCGTCGTCAACAAGTCCATGTCGTGCGCCAGCCGGATCATCTCCACCTCCTTCCCATAATCCATCCCCGTCTCTTCCAGGTTCTGCCGAAACACCCCGTCAATCAACCCTACCGTCGGAAAGTTCTGCACCCCCGTGAAACCGAGCTCTTTGACCACTCGCAACAACCGCGTCATGTCGCGAAACGGATCAGTGCCGCAGATGCCAGCTAGCACGGGCGTGTCCTTGACCACCGTCAGCGTTTCATTGGCCATCTCAAGCATGATCGCATTAGCATCCCCGTATGGCATCAGTCCCTGTCGTGACATTCAGTAGTACCACCACTATGTCCGAACGCATGTTCCTTACTGCCAGCGATCCCCTCCCTGCCATGCGAAACCGTCCCGAGTTGTACAGGATAACGAGGTCCACTCCCCCAGCCTCCTGCGACTTTGCGCTCAGTCCGACTCCGGCTCCCCCTCCGACGATGGCTTCACCCCGCTTGATGGTGCTTCTAAGCCGCTCCAGCGCTTCTTGGCGTCTAGACATGGTCGATTGTGATCAGCGTCTCCGCTCTGGGAAACCATCCTGCTCTGCTGACATAAGCTCTCTCTCTTTCAATGTCCCCTCCCGTCGTCGCCGTCGTCGGAACCTGTGACACCAAGTATGAAGCCCTTTGTTACATCAAGCATGCCGTCGAAGCTACCCAATCTTGCAAGGCCATCCTCATCGATATCGGTACTCATGCGCCCCCTAACCGTGCGCACATTGATATCGACCGCTCGCAACTGCTGAGCGGGCAGGATGTCGACATTTCTTCCCGCGATAACGCACTCAGCACGATGGCCCGCGTCCTCACGACCACCCTCGCTCGCCTTTATGCCAAACAGTCCATCGCAGGCGTCATCGGCGCCGGTGGCTCGGGCAACACCACCGTCTGCGCAACAGCCTTTCGTAATGCCTTCCCGGTCGGTTTCCCCAAGCTCCTGGTGTCCACCATGGCTTCAGGACATGTGTCCCACTACGTGGGCGAGACCGACATGACGATGATGTACTCGGTCGTGGATATAGCGGGGATGAACGCACCGCTTCGCACGATACTCGGCAATGCTGCATCTGCCATCGCTGGCATGGTGGCGCTCCGGTCCCAGCACGCACGAGACGTCAGCCCGCCCAAACCGAGCATCGCCGTGACCATGTTTGGTGTAACGACCCCGTGCGTCCAGGCCGCTGCCCGGCAGCTCGAGGAATTAGGGTACTCTGTCGTCATCTTCCATGCGACGGGTTCGGGGGGCTCATCTATGGAAAGGCTGATACGGGAGGGGTATTTCGTAGGCGTTCTGGACCTCACGACCACGGAGCTCGCGGACGAACTCGTCGGCGGTGTG
>JBBPLE010000012.1:130867-214402 GCA_038089675.1 Boletales sp. KT-2023b
CGAAATTTTGGTTCAGTGGTTATTACTTTTCTTTCTTTTTTTTTTTTTCTTCTTTTTTTTTTCTTCACACATTGTACTGTCAAGTCGACCAATGCCAATGTTTGTGTTCAAAACGGAACCCCACCCAGATTCATGTAATTTTGTCCCCCAGCAGGTCCTGGACTGGGATGGCGCAAGACGCTCTGATGCATAACCCCTGCTTGTGGAATGCCAAAAGGGGAGGACATCATGCCCATCTGCATCTGCATTTGGAGCATCGCCGGAGTCATCGTCGCTGCCATGCCCTGGCCATACAACGCAGCTGGGTTGGTCATTGTATAGATCGCCTGTTGCTGTTGCTGTTGTTGCTGTTGTTGTTGTTGCGGGGTCGGGGACTGAGGCTGGGGGCTAGAGGTCTCGGATCCATTGCCGGATCCGGCTGGCTGCTGGGCTTGCATCTTTTGCATTGCCTGGAGCTGTCCGAAATTCAACGCGTGCGAGCGTGAAATGCAAAGAAACGTACTTCATAAAATGCGAAATCTTGCAACAGGGAGGTCCTCGCCGGGTGGGTATGGAAAATGCGGAGCATCTCTTGTCCAGCATCCGGCATGAGTTCTTGAGTGTCACGAGAGTTAGTGACAGGCTTGCGTTCGGCGGTGTTGCTGCGTGTGGTGGTGAGCAGTAGGTCACGTATAGCGCGAGAGGACGGACTTTAAGCGAATGTGGCGAAGGTTCGCGTTGGGAATATCGCGAACGAAAATCCACCGGACCTTGAAGACGCCTTTCCACTTGTCCGATGCCCAAACGGTGCTACTTCGAGTATAATCGACCTAACAAGACGAGGTGAGGGCGTATCCGGGTCGGTCCAGAACGCACGACATACGGGAGTCAACATCTCCGCCATCCCGCAAAAGTGACCGCTGCAAGAAAACGTGAGGACGTCGAAAATGATTTGGACGCGTGCCCGTCACCTAGCGTTGACACTAAAAAAGAGGTAAATGGGGCCTCTTCCGGCGCATTCTTTGAATGCCTTGTCGAGACGCTTGTTTCCCGGGTCGGTGGAACTCCAAATCTCATATTTGAGAGACTTGTGAACGTCGTCTTCGGTGTATGATTTGATGACAAAGTATCGCGCCTGCAAATGGGTGATGAATCGCGCATGTCGAGTCTGTAGAGGAACGTGACCAACAAACTGTGGTCGAACGTCGAAATGTTGAGGATTGTATCCCTTGGTCGCGATAAGCGTCGGAAGATCGACCGGCGAACTGAGGAAGCCAGCGAGGGACTGCGAGTTGTTGTCGCTCTGGGATTGCTGCAATTGGCCTTGCGCAAAACCCAATCGGGGCGCCTGCATGGCACCCATCTGGGTAAGATACTGGGGCGGTATGGAAGGGACACTGGGGATGCCGCCTTTTTGTGCTTGATTGTAACTATAATCAAGGCTCGAGTTGGACGCGCGTTCGGTGAGACGCTTCTCCCTGTGGTCCCAAGCAGCACCGGCGGTATCGCCGGTAGATCCGCGCTGGGATCGCCATAAGATGAGACTGGGGGGAGGGGTAGATCGAAACACGTACCGGTTGTCCGGTTGGAGTCCTCCGACCCTCCAAGTCGGTGTTCAGCTGAAGCTTGCGCGTGCTGTTGCTAGCTTGCAAAGCGTTCTGACGGACGGTTCCTGTTGAGAGAAGAAGGGGTTGGGTTGAGCTGAAGCGGGGCGGTTGGTCAGACTGACCCCCCTGAAATGTGTTTGAATACAGTTGGTTGTTGTTATTGAGCTCCATGACAGACAAGGCGCGGGCAACGTCGTCGACGTTTGTCAAGGCTGAAGCGGAAAATGAGCCGCCCAGAGTGCGCCAGTCGGTGGCTCCGGGAGTACCCCACGGGGAAGAGCGGCCAATGGGACTGGTAGGATATTGGGCTGGGGGCTGATTGGGATACTGTTGTTGTGTTGGAGGAGGGGAGCGAGGGGAGAAGTAGGACTCGTCCTCGTACGGGTTGACGAGGTCATTTCCTTCGGTGTACTCGTCTTGCTCGGGGTCTGGAGGGCTCGGGGTGGTACCGACGGTAGGAGGGTGGCGGGAACCGGTCTGCTGCAAAGTGCCTGCACGCTTGAGGCCGGAAGGGAGTTGTCTGTGGGCACCGTAGGTGAGAGACTGGTGGCGACGGACGCCAGAGGAGGGCGGGGGAGGGGAGGGGCCATGGGCGGTGGAGAAGTGGGGGGAGAGGGGAGAAGGAATGGCGGCAGAGGACTGGTCGACGAGCTGCTGGTGGGGAGGGTGCTCGGAGGAGGGCATGTTGGGCTAAGAGGAGAGAGTGAGTACGAGGAGGTAAATTAAGAAGGATAAAGGGGGACCTCGTCTTCGTCGTTGAGGCCTCGCATTTCACGTTCCCAGTCCTCCTCGTCGCCGTCGTGACCAGCGATGGCGGACAAGCTATTCATAGTTCGTGGGGTGAGATTGCCTGATTTCCTGGATGCCTGGCCGCGGAAGGCTGGGAGATGGAGGGAAGTGATGGGATACGTGGACAAGATGAGACGGGCGGACCTCTTTTCGAGTTTGTGGGGAGAGAGCTCTGTCTGTGGAGGGAGGTCTTTTCGCCGACGGCGCCGACACCGCCGACCCAGTCCTCGTCGACGGGCTCATCGTCGTTCCAGAGCTGCTGGTCCTGAGCCTCTTCCGATATGGGGGGTCGGGTGGCGGCCCTCGCGGAGCGGGATGTGGCGGTGATGGTGTGATGGCGACGGACGCCGGTGGAGGGGGGGGAGACGGGGACGGGCGGGGGGGATATGTGTTGGGAGGACATGAGAGAGAGAATTCGCACCCTCGACCTCCGCCACATGACACGAGACACGAGGATGGAATCGAATTAATTCAAAGGGTATTGGACAACAACAGAACAAGTAGGCTAATCGTACTCGACGTGATCAAGCGTCGTCGACAGGGACGAGTCCGGGTATAGCAAACAAAAGGACGGCGATGTACTCTGTGACGGCAGAAAGAGGGTACCAAAGCGCCTCCTTGTTCTGCTCGGTGGTCTTGCTGGCGGTGGCAGCAAAGAAGGCTTCGCGCGCCACGAGGAGGACGGAGATGGCCAAGAGGATATAGAGGGCATAGGTGGCCCCGAGGGGGTCGGTGGAATCGCTGTAATTGGCCTCTGGAAGCGTGTGAGTGAGTGAGGAGGGTCTCTGGGGCAAGGGACGTACCGGAGAACTCTGCACGGGCGAGGAAGAAGGTCTGAAGGAGGACGAGGATGGCACAGACGAGGAAGATGTAGATGGCGACCTTGCGAAGGGTATTTCCGGTGCTGACGGTGGAGGCAGTCGTGCCGGTGCTGGCCTGGATGGCGCCTGTGATGCCGATGGAGACGGCGGCGGTCAAAGCGAGGCGGAACAAGAAGCGGAGGCGGAGGATGCGGGAAATGGGGCCATTTGGGGGATTTTTTGCGAGCGCGACACTGGGACAGGTGAGACGAGGGGAGGAGGAGGAAAAAGAGGAAGACGTACCGGTCGGTGACGAGGATGTAGGTCGAGTAGAGGAGACCGAAGAAACCGACGTTGTAGATGATTTCGTAAGCAATGAGCAAGTTCAAATTTTGGGCGTCGGCGGCGACGTGGGAGAGCAGTGCACGAAGAATGAATGCGACGATGCGGACTGGAAAAAAAAAAAAAAAAAAAAAAAAACGGGGTGAGCACGGGGGTTAGACTGGGCGGAGGGAGGGAGACGGACTGAGGGAGAAAAAGGCGAGGAAGCCAAAGACGTAGCAAGGACGGGCGATGGACCTCGCGAGGAAGAAGGCGAGGAGGGGAACGTAGAGGATCACGAACACGATCGCTGCAGGGAGGGAATGGATACCGAACGCGGCAGCATAGTCTGTCATGGTGCGGAAGGGGGGAGGAGGAGGAGGAGGAGGAGGAGGAGGAGGAGGAGGAGGATCGGCTATGTTTTACTGCTGCTTTATACTATAATGACATCTCCGATTCAGGTTCACGAATTCAAGGCCGTGATCGATCGCCATCTGCCAGCAGCACTGTCGTGTTCTGTCATCGCCGTCGCCAACTCTGCCGGGCCCGACTCGACCTGTCTTCTCTTCCTCCTCCGACAGATCTTGCCCCCCTCCCGGCTCCTCTCCCTCCATGTCCAGCACCGCCTCCAGCCAGCCGCGCACAGCATGGCCGCCCTAGCCGCGGAAAACGCCAGCGTCCTCGCCGTGCCCCACCACGACCTCCCCGTTCCCTGGGGCGAGCACCCCTTCCCGCCCGTCCCCAACCCCGCCGCCCTTGAGCGCACCGCCCGCGACGCCCGCTACCATCTCCTCTTCCACGCTCTCGACCGTGCCCGTGCCCCCCTCCTCGCACTCGGTCACCATGCAGACGACCAGCTCGAGACCGCCATCCTTCGTCTCGCATCTCGCTCGTCCCTCTCCGGTGCGGCCGGAATGCGCCCCCTCCGTAGATGGGGCATGGGCGCTCCCCACTCCCCGCTCGCCGACTTTGGCCACCGCGGCCTGGATACCTTCATTCTCCGCCCCCTGCTACCCTTTCCGAAGGTCTCTCTATCTCCTTCTCTTCCTTTTCTTTTTCTCACCATCTCCACAATAGAAGAGGGTCATTGCGACGTGCCACGCCCATCAGTTGCGTTACATCAACGATCCAACAAACTTCCAGCCACACATCACCTCTCGTAACGCGATCCGTCACTGCCTCGCCCACGACCCCCCCTTTTCCCACCCACTCTCCTTTCCCCCCTCCCCCTTCGTCTCCTTTGCCACCGCCAAAGACGCCTTCCTTTACTTGCTCTCCATCCCTCCCCCCCATCTTCACCCGCATCAACGCTTGTACGCAGCGCTCACCCATCTCGCTTCCGCCGAAGATCGCCTCCAACGTAAAGGCACGTCCGTCTCACGTTTACCGTACCCGTCATCCCTCCTCATAACGTCATATCAGCCTCATTCCTTCTCGCCAACTCTCTTTTACCCTCCCCGGTCGGTACCCTCCTTCTTTCCTCCACACATCTTCTCCACGCTACCGATCCCCATGTTCGCTCTGCTCTCGTCTTGCGCGCCCTTCGTTTCGTTTCGTTTCATCCTTGGGGCTCCCTCCGCGCAGATGCCAACAGACGCCAATCCACCATACACCGCATCGTCCGCGCTTTGTGGGCTCTCGACTCCAACACAAGGTCATTCACCGCTGGCGCCGGCGTCCTCTGGTCACCTGCTATTTTTAATCCGAACAAAAACCTCAGGGTCGGAGATCATTGTCTGAATGCCACATTGCAACCTGACGACCGCTTCGCCTGGCTCGCCTCACGCATCCCTCCTTTTGTTAAAAATCCACAACAAGGCGCCGGCAAATCCACCCATCTAGTGATCGACCTCTCCGAACAACTCAAAGCTGCCACCTCCGACGATACGCCTCCCGACCCGCTTCAAATCCTTTACGATTCTCGTTTCCTCCTGCGCATTCACCCTTGTCAGATCCCGTCCCACATAAAGTTCGCCCTCCACAACTCGGCGTCCATCAAAGTCCTCCCACTCGCCCCGTACTACTGGCCCAAGGTCGTCCTCCAGCACGGATCCCATCCCGACCAAGTTTTGGCTCTACCTGACGAGTTGAGCGAATCATCATCCCCCTCGTGGATCTCGATTCGGTGGATCCGTCCGTTAAATCTAGTCTGATCAATCCTGTACCAATTACCTCGTTGGCCGCCGCGATGGGCTCAGATTGTACAGCCGTTTGAGCCAGGAAAAAAATAAGCTCACTATAAATAGCATAAAGATTTGAAACACTTGGGTCAGAGGTCACTCGATCAAATGTAATACAGTCTAGATCTGATCCCGGATGAGGAAACTGACGAGTTGCTACGTATCAATCCGCATCAAAAGTCTTTCGTCCGAACCATCCGACTCGCCGCTGTCACCTTCCACTTCAGTCAACTGAACCGACCACCGGAAGGAGCTCCTGGTTCAATACACGATCTGGCTTTGCCCAACCTGTCCGACTTCTCTCTCTCACTCAATGCCATCCATCAACAATTTTTATTGGACTTGCCATGGGTGCTGGCACACCATCGCTGGTCATCGAAACAGATCGTCGAATTCCTGTTTTGGTTAATCATGATCATAACCCCCTCTCTGGCATTGCTTGATTGTGCTCGAAATACAACAAGTTGATAGTGTGACTCTCCTTGCCGAAAACTGCAAAACGCGGGTCACGACATTCAACAGTATTGCTTCATGAATACCATTGCAATTATTTCTTTCTGGATGGAATCCTGAAAGACTCAAATGGTGGTTGATGACTGTAACAACCTAAAATCAAATCAACGTGCTTGTCATGCTCCACCATCCGATTCACGGTCTAGTTTCAAAAGTCAAATTTGATGCTGCGGTTCTCCAACTGTCACGGTGGCAGGCACATCTTGGTCAAGAGCAATGCCACCAGTCGAGACAAGGACTCACCGTAATCTCCCCACCTCGGTAAGCGCCCTTCTTCTTCTTGTTTTTCTCCTTGCGAAACCCGGCACCACGTGTAACGACAAGGTCGCGATGCGCGCGCTCACCATAATCGTTCATACCCCCACCCTGACAAGAACATGAAACTCGTTTTGCGAAGCTAATTTACGACCTACTCGTGCTTGGTAATCGTTGTTCAGCAGTAGGTCGGGCGTAATATTCTGGATCTTAACCCGCTGGAAACGCGCCCGGATCTTTCCAGGCTGCCCTTCCTTTTTCTGTACAACGAGTTGCGACCCAGTAGCCACAGCGGTCGTTCCAGTGGCCTCATTCTCAGAAACCTTGCGTCTTTTCTCCACGCGTCCATCTCGTTTTTGTTGTGGTTTCGAGTCCGGTTCGGAATCTGAGCTCGTCTCTGACGCCACAGCAGTCGTCACAACGGCCTTGTTTACAGAAATCTTGCGCCTCTTTGCCGCACGCTCCTGCTGCGGTTCCGAGTCCGTTTCATCTTCGGATTCTGAGCTCGACTCGGAAGTGCTCTTCGTTTTATTCTCGTCAGGCTGTTGGCCCGTGCTCTCTTCTTCGCTGTCGTCGCTTGAATCCGTCTCGTCTGAACCGGACGATTCAGCGTTGGAACTTGGACTCTCTGAAGCCGAGTTTGCCGAAGAACTCGAATCCGAACTGTCCGACTCGGAGTTCTCGTTCTTGTCCTTGCTCGACGACTGCTTTGGAACCTGACTGGCTTTGCCGTTCTCTCCAACTACATCATTGATGAACAGCGAGAACACGAGGGATAACATGCCAAACCTGACGACGACAACGTTGCACTCGTATCACGTTCGACAGGCTTTTTCTTGGACATGGCTTCCTCAGAGTCATCGCCGCTGTCGTCGCTGTCGCTTGTATCATCCTCCTCGCCCTCGGAGCCTGTATTCAGAGTGAGATAGGCTGAGATGAGTACCAAAGAGGCTTACTCGAAGTATCTTCGGATTTAGGTGAACTGGCCCAAGTCAGCATTGGAACGAGCACGACGGGTCCCACCGGCACACTTGCCTTGAATCAGAACTCTCCCCTGAATCAGATGAGGAATCTGGTTGCGTGTGTCGGACATGGCACAGAACGAGAGAGAGAACCATACCATCAGAGGATTCAGACTCCTCGGACGACGCTGATGCAGGGGGTCAGTCGCGACGACAGAAAGGCAGCGCGTGCATGCATACATACAGTCCGTGTCTCTGCCGACGGTCGTGTGATTGGCGCGTTCTCAGAAAATACGAGAGCGAGACTCACAATTTGACGGTCGCCCTTGTCCTCCATTCTTTGACAATGTCCTCGAGCGACGGTCCGTCTTGTTCTATGTCGTCGCGGAGGACGACAGTGGGTTTGGCTGCCCTTTTGACGGCCTCTGCGGCCTTGGTCTGGGATTGCTGCTTCAGAAAGCGATAGATGAGAGCGTACGTCGCTAACGGGGAATTGCTCAGTGACGCGCGCGCGTCTTGGTGGGGGTTTTTCAGACATACCAGCAATCGTGCCTTCCATTGGTTCGCCCGGACCGAGAGGATCAAGGTAAAGGAAGGTATTTAATATTTACATAAGACCCTCCCTCCCACTATGTCTTCCATCAAAGGACCCTCTACCAATCCACACGACGGCTCGTCCCTTCGTATTGCCATCGTGCACGCCAGATGGAACAGCGTCGTCATCGAGGCCCTCGTCGCAGGCGCGATCGAAAAGCTGAGGGCGTCCGGCGTCAAGGATGCCAACATCGTCGTGCAGTCCATTCCGGGCAGCTATGAGCTCCCCCTCGCGTGTGCACGGTACGTTGCCCCCCCCCCGTCCCAGCGCCTGCACTGGCCTCAACTCGCGGGCAGCGTCATCGCAGGCTCCCGCGTGCAAACGGGATCGTCCGCGCCGGATTTGCTCGACCTCAGTCCCACGCCCAAGACGGCGGACGCGTCCCCGGCCCCGTTCGATGCGGTCATTGCGATCGGCGTGCTCATCAAGGGCGCTACCATGCACTTCGAGTACATTTGCGACAGCGTTTCGCATGGCCTCATGAGGGTCCAGCTGGACACGGGCGTGCCGGTCATCTTCGGCGTCTTGACTGCCCTCGACGATGACCAGGCGTTGGAGCGTGCGGGGATCGGCAGAGGGGAGCACAAGGGGCACAATCACGGGGAGGACTGGGGTCTCGCTGCGGTGGAGATGTCGGTGCGGTGCAGGGGCTGGTCCGTTGGGTCGTTCTCATAGATTACGTGAATAATACGCTTGTGTGTATGTACTACCAGCACTGAACGACGCCATGAAGAAAAAGGTATGGCTCGGTCCTGGCATGCATCCGAGTTCTGAGTGTCGTTCCAAGGTTCTCTTGATGGGCGCGTCTGGTAGCGGGAAAACGTCGATGCGTTCCATGATCTTGTCAGTCAGAACGACGCGCACTGCCAGTCTTAGCTGACCGTCGTTGACCCAGTTCCAACAATCCCGCCTCTTTGACCTCCCGCCTGGGCGCCACCATCGACGTCGAGCAGAATCACGTTCGCTTCCTCGGCGACCTCATCCTCAACCTCTGGGACTGTGGTGGTCAGGACGCCTTCATGGACTCTTACCTTTCCACCCAGCGCTCCACCATCTTCTCCCATGCGGGCGTCATGATCTACGTTTTTGACGTGGAGAGCCGCGAGATGGCCAAGGACCTGGAGTATTACCGCGACTGTCTCGAGGGCCTATCCCAGTTCAGCAAGGACGCAAACGTCTTTCTCCTCGTCCATAAGATGGATCTAGTTCGCGACGCAGAACGGTCCATCATATTTCAACGAAAGGTCGTTGAACTGCAAAAGGCGAGCGGCGACGTCCCCGTCAAGGTACTGGGGACGAGCATATATGACGAGACTCTGTACAAGGCACCCCGGCTTTCGCTCCTCTTTCGCTCCTCGTCTCTGACGTACCGTGCCTCAGGCTTGGTCCAGCATCGTGAACACGCTGATACCCAACGCTCGAAACCTCAATAAACACTTGCGAATATTTGCCGAAGCTTGCAGTGCGACCGAGGTCATCCTGTTTGAACGTGCCACCTTTCTCGTTATCGCGACCTCGTCGTCCTCCGAATCTGATTCTGCAGCGTCCCAATCGTTAGACCCAAAACGATACGAACGTACCTCGGAATTGATCAAAGCTTTCAAACAATCATGCTCGCGGCTACGCGAGGAATTCCACTCCCTGGAGATGGAGCTTGCAGAATTCACCGCCGTTCTAGACGAAATGACAAAGAATACCTACGTCTTAGTCGTAGTTCATAACCCGGTCGTTGGTAGGAATGTATCCTACCCAAACATGCCGTCGGCTGATTTCGTTCAGAAACCGCTGCGATCAAAATGAACATCCGGATGGCAAGGAAAAAATTTGAAGAACTTCAAGGAGATACATTGATATCGTAGGAATCAGCTTCCGTCGTCACGCTCACCAGATCTTATCCATAAGAGGTGTCGACGAAGCACATACATAGTTCCGCACTGGCGATTTCTATAGGTATGTCCATACGTAGGACATCATACACGTTGTCTCCGCCCTCTATCCTCCAGTACATCCGCATTTACCTCTTGTGAACGCAAGTCTTGTATCAAGTGCTCGATGTCCGAGTACTGAATCAGGTTTCCTACCAAAGCGTCCTCCTTGCTAGCATGCATCCCTCGGTATTCGACGATGGACACCCCGGTGTTTAGGCAGTGACCAATTTCCACGCCTTCACCACAAGTCAGCAACCCGTTCGCTCGCAATGCGGAGAGCAGAACCCCAATCCATGCCCCGTGCGAGACTACAAGGAGGTTTTGTGGCGGCTCCGCAGGGAGATCCCCCTCGAGCGCGGAAACCATGTGATCCAGGATCGATCTCAGATACCAAGCCATGCATCTCGCAGCAAAGTCGGCCATCTTCTCCATGGACCGCGCTGCTGTCTTTGAGGGTGAGAATTCACCCTGCAGTTCGCCCATGTACTGGTGCGCCAACACACAGAAATCGAGCACGGATGATGAGCTCGATTGATGCAGAAGTGTTGATATGCTTACACGTTCACGGATCGATTCGTGCCGTTCCAAGACAATGTCCGGGTGGTGTTGGAGGATGCACTCTGCGGTCTGGAAACAATCCAATCAGTCCCAAAGGGCATGAGATCAGCGGTCTTGTTACTGTGGACGCCCTCTGCAGATCGCTGCTGAATGCTCTTACGAACGGGATGTCCTTCAGAGCATCGGCCACCAGCTTTGCCTGCTTTCGCCCATTCTCGTTGAGCGGGACATCTAATTGACCTTGTATCCTGCGTGTCCTGTTCCATTCTGTTTCACCGTGACGCACGATGTACAGACGGAACTGAGTCAGCATCGAAACGGAGAAGATCAAAGGGAGAACTTGAGGCGTGTGAGTACGACTGCCAATGTTTGTCATAGTGCAAAAGTACGGCGATATCATAGGGCCTTTGTCTCTATCACCGGTCACTGCTGGCCATCACAAGGCTAGCAAATCAATCTCCCGGGCAATGGTGCTAATCCTCCCATCACTGAACCTAGATTTAACCGTGTCTGTAATCTCCCTCAGTTCCGCAGATTTCTGGCTTAGTGCCGCGGCACAATCTCGAGCTCCATAGAGCTAACCAGAGTGCAACGTTGAAATCACGTACACAAGAGTAAAAAACGGATGCTCACAATGTTTCCTAGTGCGACGGAAGCTCGATAAGCCACTTCAGCATCCTCCTGTTCCAAACTGAGCACCTATGGACCAGTCAATAGGAGGATCTCGCGGGGAATGTGTCAAACCTTGAAGACGAGGGTGAGAGCCTGATCACGCTCCGCTGTGTTGACCGGTTTCTTCAGATGCGCACATGAGAAGCTGGGAAGCATTTATAACCACATGGTGGACTTCCATACAACGAAGACTGACTTGGACAATATAGATGCCAGCGCTACACGTTGTGATTTGGAAAGGAGATAGTACGGTGCTCGACTCAGTCCCTCAAAGATCTAGTGAAGTGGTCAAGAGGGCACTGAAGGAAAGGGATGTCATTTCACCTGCCGAGCCCAGTGACCCTCATTCATCTGTGTATCCTCTTGAAAAAAGTTGGCGACCGTGCGCAAGAGCAGTAGTACGTTGGTCTCCTGCGGCTTCGATGTCCAGCTTTTAAGTGAAGTAACAGACGACCAATCTGAGGCACTGAATAGACGGTCAAAGAATTTTTCGGGATTTCCTAGGATGGCCGGTGAATTTGCGTAGTACGCAACCACCACACGACAGAGATCCAATACTGCCATCAATTTACCAATGTAAATATGTTCACTCCTTCGAAGTCTCTGACGCACCAGGAAACCTCTGCGCAGCTGGCCAGCGATCCAGGATTGATACAATTGCCTCAACATGTGTCCCACTCAAAGTGCCTGAAGTGGAGGGTGCCGGGCTAGAAGTAAGCTTGGAGAGGAACGTGAACACTTCCTCGATCAATAGTTGTTCTTCGGGGTGCATTGCGCAATTTGCGGTTGTCTACAAAAAACGTGTAGTGGCTGGGTTTATAGTCGGCAGGGTTGTAGCTGTGAAGCTCACAATATCATCACGGAAAGTGTCATTGAATTGATATAGCTTGGTCCGCATGGCCGGTATATTGGATTGCTTGAAGCCTACGAAAGTTTTCTACAAAACTTCAGTCAAAGCGCTTACAAATAAGGTACATCAAACAAACAAAAGGAAGAATCTTCGTCTGTGCAACTGGAGGAGGCGATGTTGCCTGCGAGGTACCAGAATAGCGGGATGAACCAGTCCAAGGATCTACATATGTGGACGCAGGTGGATTTGCGGGTGGCTGGTCCTGGCCTGTCGATGGCCGATATCTCGATGCTCCTGCATAGATTAATGGGTGTGATCAATCGTCAACTCGCGTGTACAGTGACGTTTCGCGGCTGACCTGTGTAGGGGTCTACGTAGTTGTTATCACCTCCCAAGTTTATTCCAGCGGTGTTCTTCTCAATGAACCTTACGACTTCATCAATATAATTCATAGAAATATCATTTTGTTGCAAAAAGCGTTGGGCAGCCGTGTAAGGATTCTCTGGCATATATAAGAAAGGAATTGCATGCAGGACCATAAGGTCCACTCACCGGAGACATTGTAGGGGAGTTTCAATGGGGGTACACCCTCTTGCACATCGACATCGAATACATAATCGTATTCCTTACCATCAAAGAGTTGTTTACGTCCAGAACCAACCGCATCCACAACTTCGCCGATCTTCTGCCAGCTGGAAGAAATGGAATCCCACTCTCAGTCGTAAGTTAGGCATGCTGAATTTGGTAAGCCGAACTGCAACTCACCTGGTGCGCTTCAACAACATCGCCGTTCCGGACCATTTTTACTTCTCCAGCTTTCTTTCCTGGTTTCGCTCATGAATACACCGTGCTGGGAACCATCAAACAATTTACCTGGAGCAACTAGAACTTCCGGCCCCGGCAAGTCAGCTTTTTTCACATCACCAACTTGCTGCGATGGGAGTGTCTGGTTGGAAACTTGGTCCTCGAACGCTTTCCGGTCAATTTCAGTGGCCCAGCGCTCTTCCGAGTTACTGAATACTCGGATGACGCCGTCACTGCATCCAGTAACAATGTCATTGTTCGGCATGGCGGACACAGACCACACAGAAATGGCAGGGTGTATTATGATTTGTGCACATTCTCCGTCTAAAAACAATATGGGTGTCAATGCGCAAAGCATTTTTAATTGGAAAAAGTACACAATACCACGCCATACTCGCACTGAGCGGTCCTCTCCAGCAGAGACTAAGTCTCCATTGGGTAAAACCGATACGCTGTATACGAAAGAAGTATGTCCAGACAACGCATAAATCAGGTCTCCGTCCATTGTCCATACCCGGACTTCACTAGAGATCAGGTTTCGTAAGCATTCCACAGGAAACATTTGAACTCGTCTCGCCTGTCATTGGAGCAAGATGCAAAACCGAGGTCAGGTACTAATGCTAGACCACGAACGGCATCGCGGTGACCTTCGTAGGTTCGCACCACTTTGTTCCGCAGCCAAAGCTTGATCGTCTTATCCGCAGACGCTGCCGCAGTGTCAGACGTTCCAGCGATTTAAAAGAAATTCAAGAGACCTGTCAAGAAATGGGAGTCCGCTAAAGCCAGTACCGCCCAAACGGACTGTTCGTGTCCCTTAAGATCGTATTGGAGTGTGAATTCTTTCCAGACTTTGGCGGTCCTGTCTCTTCGCGTTCATCTGTTTGTAGTTGTAAGGACGAAGGTCACTCACTTATCCCACGAGCCAGAAATGATGACACCAGCTGGGCCGACGTGGATGGCACAGATGTTGTCTGTATGCCCGACTAGAGTATATTCGGGTTCTTCTTTGTTGGACGAGTCTAGCAAAAAGATATTGATCACCATGTCTTGCCCACCGACAACAGCGTAGCCTGACAGAATGCATTTCCATTACTCTACGTCTACTGGGCAGGAATACGAATTGCTCTGACCTTGTGGGGCGTCCGCAGTAGTAGGAGGCAGATATCCCACTGCATTGACGAACCTAGAGCCTGATCGGAGGACGGAAGTTGGCGAGAACGATAAAGTTGAATTTCTTAGCCATGATATCGCAGTTGAATCGCGCGAAGCTGAAAGAATCAGATCATCCGTGGGTGATACCACTCCACGAACCTACGAAAAACAAACATCTATGTTGGGCCCGCATAAGTTTACACGAATGTGTGCTTACATCGGCAGAGTGATTCGATAATGTTGCTGAAAGTTTGTAAGGCATAGAATGTCACGAAGTATCGCGTATGAAGTGGTGAACACCTATTACACAGATATTTACTGTTGCTTGTGCCTAGATATCTCAGCAGAGTCGCAACCACAGTTACAGTAATAGCGCTCCAATATAAGTGTCAAGGTAAACATCCAGACGTAAATATAATCATGATATCGTCACAAAGACAGCATCCAAAAAGTCAAAAGCCACTCATGTGTGTATGCATGGCCATCGTAGAAGTGGATTCTGGATTGGACGTCGTCATCAACCTTGTTGGAGGAAAACGCGAAACTTGAGGGTTATCCAGACTGGCCGCTCCGGTTCAACCCATCTAAGTAAAAAAAATGTGTCAAGAAATGTGTATTTGACATTATCAGGCAAGCTAAAAATCGTGGAATGTACACCACCCTTACGATCCTACGGCCATAGTCTGAGCAGCAGGGAGATACGGAGGTGTATACTATGCCGTGCACCATTACTTCATCTCCTGCGAGGGCCTCCCGATGCAGATGGTCTACCGTAGGAAGTGCGTAATGACCAGTTGCCAAATCGTGAGGGGTTTTATGACAGAAGAAAAAAAGGAAAAAGGAAAAATATGAGGATCATACTTTAGGGCCGACATTTCCGTCTTTGTTACTACCCATAGTAATACAGAGCGCGTAATGACTGTGCATATTGAAAGTACGAATTCATTACAGGAGGACAGAAAGCATCAATATGCATGGAAAATACTTACGTCTCAGTCGCAGAGGTCCACCGCCGTTGCGACGGAGACTTTCATCCTTTTAACCATTCTGCTGGAGTCATCCCTGGTATTACTTTTCGAGTCTGCTTTTGATTGAGAATGCGCAAGAGCAAGTAGATTCTGAGTTGGATCTTGAGTTTGCGAGTCGAGCTCTAGTGTTTCGCTTGATAATCCCTCCTTTTGTAGTATTAAATCACGTTGGAGGTTTGCCAACGGGCCGCTACATTCAAGGTTCACCCCAACAGTGTTGATGGGGAGTATTAACAGCCCTTACGTGTTTCTATCCGAGAGACGGGATTCGACGATCTTAAATGCAGGGGAGCTCTCGCGAACAAATAACGTGAACGAAAGTACTGACTCCATTTGGTAGACCCAAAAGACGAGTCTCAGCTTGGGGTTCCGCGTCAAAATAGTCAAGGTATGCCTTGCTTCTCTTGGACGAAAGCAAGAACACGTATTTCGTCTTGGTTAATTCCTTTTGCGCTTTCTTCCCCTTATTTTTCGCTGACTTCTTGCCTTTCCTTGCATTAGCCCTTATGGAACCGAGTTCTTCGGATATCGCATTTTCTGTTGTGATGAATCCTATATCGTAGCAAGTCAGGAATCGGAAAAAGGGAGAGGGTGTGTGACAACGCAAATGCCAACCTTCGTCCTCTAATCTCATAAGTAACTGCCCGACTAGAGCAGCAGCACAACCTAAGAAGAATAATGAGCAACCAACACCGATGGAATTGTTTACGGACCGGTGTGTTCTCTAAACTGCAGGGCAGTGGTGGGTCTATAAACTTCGAATATTTTGATTGCGCGTCTAAAACGGTTCCTTGTGAATAGATTATCACCATAAAATAACTCACAGCACCTGAATAACGCGAGATCCTTGAATCGACTGACCATATCAGCATGTGTTTTTCCCGCTATGATATCCCATTCGGGGGACCGCCGAAGGCGACAATCAAAACACACAAATTGTGATGGAAGACGCTTGTCTTGCGGACCATGATACCTAGGTGTGCTTCAATCGCGGGGGCTGATGTCGCATAGATGCAACCCACCCCATGCACCTGGGACACGAAGGAGCAACCATGTTAGTACTACATGCTCGTGCCAAGCGACGAGGTGACTTCTGACCAGATGTGACGCCATTTGTTGCAGCCGCCTTCGCATAAAATCAAGGAGTCTTCAACCTGAGTAAAACTTCTCAGCCGAGCAACCCAGTCCCCATCAATCATGAACGACCATTGTACTGCAATCACAATCAACACTACCGTCATCTTCCATTTCCCCTGCAGATCTCTTTGTCTTCATGGTTCTAGATGAGTTAGGAGCGTCTTGTTCCATGGGTATCTGACCCTCAGCGTCTAGAACCATATCAGTCCCTGTGAAACGTGAAATAGTTGTCAAACGTTGTTAAGTTTGATCCGAACTGAGCTCTCTCACCCTTTCGGAGCGTTTCCTGGAGAACGCAGGTATCGATCTGTTGGGTGGAGATAAAAGAGCTAGCAGAATCACGAAAATCCGATGGGGGTAGCGAGGGAACACATCGCAAACGCAAACTTGGCAAAGGTGATGGCGATTGCATTTCAACTTCCTGGGTGGCGGGGATTGGCTGTGTTTCTCCCATGTCCGACGAAACCATCTGTTTAAACTGAGATTCCACGACTATTGAATAAAGAAATCAGCAAAAGCTCACGAGATGCCCAACATGTGTTGGGGTAGGGTCTGGATGTCCCCCATATTCAATGACATTGCTACCTTTGCCTCGATCTTCGAGTGCTGGAATGGGAAATATCTTCCCTTCATCTCCTCGGAGACCAATGGGAACCATAGCGCCATTGACATTGCATTTTGCTAAGACAATGCCTTCATCAGAGATGTCATCCCCCGGAGCATCCTCGTCCGTGTCTGTGTCTGCATCCCACACGACGTTTCTTTTCAACGCGTCTTTCCTCTGGAGTTCCGTATCTTTGACTCGAAGCCGGGCTTCTTCGACAGGGCTCAGCTTTGGAGGACAGCGAGCGGTAAGGCCGGTAAAAGTGGCATCGTTGTCCTCAGTGGAAGACGGAAGAAAGGACGAAACAGAGACTACTTTCATGCTCACACTGGTAACTCTGTTAGGGGGCACAAGAGTCTGTCCAGGCCGAGGACGTACCCGTGCCAACCGGTTTCCAGATTACCAATGCTCGTGCTTTCCGGTACTTCAGCTGCTCTATGAGTTGTGAAGAACCATTTATTTGAGTCGGCATCACCGGCTCGGAAATGTGGCGGTTGGTAATCATCGGGAGTGTTGTCGTTATAAAAAAGTTTAAAGTTTCCGTACCGACATTCTTGAAGCCCTAAGTCCAGGATCATCAGGAATATTCACGAAGAACTTACTTGGCAATGTCTCCATTTGTGAAATAGCAGTAACTAGGGTCTTGATCATTAACTATGTTCACAGGGTAGATATTAGACCAAAGGGAAGGTTTGAAAGCAGGAATACCTTGAGGCTACGCTTTACGTCCCCAAGGGTGGGCAATTTCCCGCGCCTGAGCGCGTCGACAACGGGATCACCATCCACGTTGTGTAGTGATATCTTTGACAACTGATCTCCCAAAGACATGATAGGTACGATAGTGTCCGTACCCGCTACCTTATAATACTTCGTCGATGTCAGCCTCGTGAGAGTAAACGTCGATCGACAACGTCACTTACCTGAAAGTTGAAGGTGTAAGCCTCCACAACGCTATAAAGTATCGGTAAGCTGTGCAATGATTACACGAGAGAACACACTTGTTGGGATCTTTGCTGTCCTGTTAAATGGTCTAAAGGATAGCGTGTTCAAAGAGAGTGCAGAACGTACCAAGTATATCGCAAAGATGAAGCGGCGAAGGTACTGCTTCTCGATAGCCTCGAATATACCTTTTTCCTGTCCAAGACGTACGGATTTATGCGGCGAATGTGTCTTGAGACGGCGTATATGCGTACCAAATAATCCAAAATTCTATCCCCTTCGTTGGTGAAACCCCGTTTGAGACTCATGATAGTCACGCCACTCGGCCTGGTTTGATTGTCAAACGATCCAGTTGCTGTGGTTGGCGGAAGTTGAGCAGACAAGTGATCTACAGAATGATCGTAAGCGAGAGGCCTGCTGTTGGTCTCGGCCCCCTGCGTATTTGCTGCTTACACTCGGAAAAGTTCTCGTAGGGTAGCAAACCCCTGAACGACGCTTTAGCCGGTCGACAAAGCAATGGCTACCATATACCTTAAGTATGCTATGCATCCTAAACCCGCCTTTAGAAGGGTCTCAACGCACCGCAAGCTGGTAGCGCTGCTAAGTGTCTAAAAGAGCACATGTCAGTCCAATATTAGTCTCTCTCTAGACTTCACCTGGGCTGCAACTTCAGTCGCTACGACTTGAGCCTGCATTTTAGGCAGTAATCGTTGAGGGACAAAAACGAGAATGGATGGTGACGAGGAGCAGGATCAAAGAGGTGGTACTAGGAAGATTCAGACGCGCCCGCGTTTTAAGCCTACAATTGATCACGTGGACAAGTAGTCGTTGGATGGACCAAAAAAAATAGTCTATAAACGCTATCTCTAGCGCACTGGCCAGCGGAATTGCAGTTTACAGTTTCCCATAGACGAGTCTCGTCGCATAGGGGTATCAGAACTCAAAGATTGAGAAAGCAGGCTGCTCCAAAAACCCTTAATGGCGCAAGAAAGTTTTCATGATTGTCCTGTCCCTACCAAGGCAGTTATCCGAGTGTCAAAACCCTCGCTGCGAATAGGCATTTCTGGAGTATAGAAGGGGTTCTTCATAACTGCGTCCGCGTAAGCCTCGTAAACCTCCCGCAAAACGGCCTCGGCGGTGGTATTCGATAGAGATGTCAGCAGAACAAACTTGGTACCTGGGCTAGAAGTCGAACCTAATTCGCCACTACCAATGAGGAAGACACACGCACCGGTCGATGTCAAGTAGATCGTCATTTTGAAGAATTCCCCTTCGATGACTTGTGCCCCAGAGCTGACACCAGTGGGCGAAAGCTTGCTAGTGATGGCATGAATGCCATGCAGCGTTCCGGCGAGCACGAGGTATTCATTGGAGGTAAGTTGTGCAAGGCCAGCTGAGGAAACGATCATTCAATCGTCCCAACGAGACGACGGCTTAGAACGAGCCTGCGAAGTTACGTTGGTAGACAAGTCCACCGGCTTTATTGATTACCTGTAATACAGACTTAGAAAGAGCCTTCTTCAACCGCCATTGCCATACCCAAAGCCCGAAGATAGTCATGATGAGTGGTGAGACAAACAACCTCCGAGTCGGATGTGGCAGGACCGTGACTTCCACATACCTATCTTCACACGACAACCGTGCCGTATCACCAACTCAAGGCTTCTGGGCATGAGAGCTGGACCTTTTCGCTTTGTCGGATTTAGCGTCATTTTTTTTCTGTACTGGATAACTCAGTCATGCCAGTTCTCAAGGCTTGGCCAGAGGGACCTAACTCACCTATCCACGGAGCAAATACTTGCTTTGGCAGAGTCGGTAGATCCAGTGAAGAACATTGATACACGAAATCCGGACTCCCACCTTTCAAAGCTATTGATCCCTCGTCCCGGTGCGTCATGCATTTTTGCTCGTTTCTACATAGTTTTTCATGTTGATACCAAAAGTTGGAAGCAACAATAGCACACTTGTTCGCTACTACATTACTGCTGCACTGAGAGCCCTGAACTGGCATGTCGAAGAAGACGGCTTCACAGAGTACACGCCATATGGTCAGCAGTCCTTTACCAACATCATTGCCACGAAAGATCCAACGGCCCTGCGAAGAATCGTTGTTTCCGCTCACTACGACAGCAAATTCTTTTCCACGTATCCGGCGAACCAGGTACATTCTGCACACTTGGGGCACATTCGATGCCGTTGATGGACTATAGTTTGTAGGTGCTACTGACTCGGCGGCCCCGTGTGCGATGATGCTTGATCTTGCCGAGGCTTTAAACCCCCTACTGGACGACCGGGAGAAACGGATCCTAGATGGTCAAGAGGACGATGAAGACCTAGCCGACACCACCCTTCAGCTTGTTTTCTTTGACGGCGAAGAAGCATTCAAGGAATGGACAGATACAGACTCTATTTATGGTGCAAGGTAAATTAGCCACTGATCATTCATCTCGCAAGCGCTAATGAATGCAGGCATTTGTCTGAGAAGTGGGCGACGACATATATAGCCCCCCATACAAAACGACGGCTGATTAGCCATTCAATGACGGAAATAAGTGGAATCGAACACCTTATTCTCTTGGACCTCCTGGGAGCGCCCAATCCTCAGATCCGTTCATATTTTACAGATACAGCTTGGTTGTTCGACTCATTAATATCTGTGGAGAAACGACTCCATGAGTCGGGGGCGCTTCTGAGTTCACAAAGCTCAGCATTTCGAAGTTTTTTCGTTCCTCGTCGTAGTAACGAGTTCAATCAAGGTTACATAGCTGACGATCATATACCGTTCCTCCGAAAGGGTGTGAACATCCTCCACGTAATTCCATATCCATTCCCTGGTGTTTGGCATACCTTGCGAGTATGTGTTGAATTGCGCGAACCCCACGAAACTCATCAGCTAGATTTAACAGGATGATTCGACCGCTCTGGATATACCAACCATGAAACGTTGGAACCTTATTCTGAGGCTATTTATAGCGGAGTATCTGAACCTAGAACCGAAAACAACACAAACCCAATACGAGTACATCAAGCGCGCTGAAAATGAGCTGGTGAGCCAGCTTCCATACCAACGCACCAACATTCTTGAACGTGCGGCTGCTCAGTAGATCCATCCATAACCGTGGAGCAGTCAATATTCGGCCCACTCAACCATTGCGTGGGTAGTCTAGTCCATGAGAGTAGCATTAACAATGGAGTAGAGCCATATCGTCCAGCAACTATCATGCGGTCATTATCAGAGCCTTATAGTGCTTCATAAGCTCGGTAGCATCCGTGGCGAGCTGCTACAATTAGTATACTTTACGACAAATCACGATGACAGACGTGCCTGCTGCTTCTCTCGACCTTCATCTAGACGGTGTTTTGCTGCATTCATTGTATCCTTGCGTGACTTTCGCATCTGTACTGTTTGAATCTGGGCTGATTGACAGGGTCACATATTGTCGTTACTATGCACGTGCCTCTCGAGAGGACATACATGCTTCTTCTCCCGCTTGAATTACCTGCGTGCGCCAGGGGGCAAGCTCATTGAAAAGGGAAGAATAGGTCGAAAATAGATTATCGAATTTCTCCTACGCAATCATGTGAAATCACCGCACAGAGTGACGTTAAGCAACCATTGACCTTGTTCGTGTTTGAGTGCTCATTTATAGCATGAAAACTGGCATTTTTGCTAAAGTGTAACTCTTCGAGCCGGTCCAGTAAGTCAAGAATTTTATCCCTTTGTAGTTTCACGTTTTGAGTGTATACACAACCAGAAAAAGACAGAGTACTCACGCGTAGATATCCGTTTCCTTCGCGGTTCGTTCTGAATCTTCTTTCATCTTACTGGAGGCGGTGGCAATCCTAACTGAGAGCATCCCTGAGACGGCCGGTTTGTCAATGGTTGGCGCTCTGTCTGTGTACTGCGGCTCGCATTCGTCGGCGCTTGAAATAGGAAAACGTCCCAAGTCTCGGTGGGGGGTGGCTCGGGCTGCTGGCCCGGACGCACTAAAAACCTGACGGGTGACCTCGTGGTCAAAGGTACGTCTGACTCTTATTAGATGTACATAAATACATGTGACGTCATGGTGCTAATGAAGGGTGGTCGCTTCACTCGCATCATATTACTTGATGCCATAGTAACAATACCAGTTTCCCACAAATGTACATTCGTGCACTTGGTGGGCAAGATAGAGGTGCGTTTACTTGTAGGGTATACCTGCGAAAAAGTAGGGTATAATAAGCCTCATCAGCATTTGCAAGAAGGTAACCAGACAGACCGTTCTGGAGCTGTGCAATTGGTCAGCACAATACAGTTTCACAAACGAAGATGCGGCTTACCCGTTGAAATTCATCATATGCGGTACTCCTAATATTTTCATGCGCATTCCGTATGATGCTCATCATCCAGTCCGCAGCTTGACGTTCGTTCAGCGGAAGAGCAAACCGCTCCTTCAACCGCCTGATAGTCGCTTCTCCTTTGAAGGAAGGCAGCCCAGTACCCAACATAAGCTGCGCTGTGCTGACCAGCTGGTCGGCATGAGGCCGTAGAGCAAGGAAGGCCTTAACAGTCAGCTGTTGGAAGAGTTCATACCCCTGTGAATGTCGACCGCCCATTAGGATGACCATTTCGTGATTGAGTTTAAAGGAGTTAGGCTCAAATTTGACGCCCTATGGCACCCGAATGAGGCAGGATATATCCCTGTGCACGAGGGTACTCACTCCAGGCCGTAAATATTCCAAACAATCCCATATCAGTATCCCTGGCACAATACGAAAAGGACAGACTTATCTATGTCGAACAAAAAGCCAAAATCTTGGCACAAGTGTGGTAAGCAGCATGAAATTGTGGTTTATGTGAAACCAACCTATATGTATAATGTGTCCTTCTCCATCAATCATAATGTTGCCATTGTGTCGATCTTTGATCTGTAGGATATAGCACGCGACAGAATACGCTGCCATGGACTGGATAAAGTTGAGACGGGCCCTCTGAAAAGAAATCGTTTCTTCTCCTCCATATTTAGATACGAAGAAATCAAGGAGGTCGTTGACTTTGGCGCGTCCCATTTCGTCGCGCGAAGTAGCGTTTGGAACCACGTCGATAACACCGCACTAGTAAAATCTAGTCAGTATATTGTACAATGCAATAATCACAAGGCAAGCTCACTCCTGGAGCAGTGGCCGTGACCCTGTACGGATAGAGGTAGAGCGTGAGACCGACGCTGGTGAAGATGTTCTTAAACATTGCAATAATTTGGAGTGCAAGAACATCCTGGCGACAGTCATCGCCTACTTTGAATATGGCTTGTTGCCAAACATCAAACTCTTCGCGCTTCTCGGTACCCGAAGCATCCAGTAAGGCCTCGGGATCTGTTTCTATTACAATGCGTTCCTTCCTCACTTTGAATGTGGCCATAAAAGGAGCCTGGGAGCATGATAAGTCAGGCGTGTTCAGTAAATCACTCAGCGATAAAATTACCTTTGCATGACTCTGTAACGGTCGGCCTGATAGTTTATCGATGTCAACAACTTTTCCATCTGGGTTACTAGGAAGATAAACTCCAACGTCAACACGAATTTTTGCCATCTCTTCGTCGATCTTTGCCTTTCTGAAAGTTAAATTGTGTCAAAAAAGCGGAACGGATAGGTCTACCTTCTTTTCTGGCTTGGATCTCTTTATGTACGGTCTCAACTTTCCCGATATCGATGTCACTTGCTGGAAAAATTTGAACTCTCTGTCATAGAATGATCTTGCATCCCCCGAGAGCGATTCAACCACCAGACTAATCATATTGTCAAGGAGTGGTTTCATAGGATCTTCCTGGCAAGCCAGGCTTTCAGACGCTGGTTCACTGACACGCTTATTGAACATACTATTTCGGCTGCATCGTCCTTGAAGCAGTTCGCCCTCATATTCCAAATAATTTGATGGCAGAACAGTTGCGATATCATTGCGGTTTCAAGTATGAACCTCGCGATATAACCTACCACAGGTTTTACTTCTGCAACTCTTTTTAGAGTAGAAGAAACTTACCAACGTCGTCGAATCGCAGTGCTTGAACAACTTGTGGCACAAAGAAAAAGGTCAAATCGACCGGGTGCTCTTTAAGAACACGGTGGGCATATTGAAGCAGATACGGGTTATTGTTGTGTTTTTTCTCGAAGAACGTGACGGCGATGACGGGCGGAACAGGAGCCCAGAGCAGGATGTACTGCCAAACATCATCAGTTTCTGCGTCAAGACTACGCATACGAACAGTAGCACCTTTAGCTCTCTTCTCTGATTTACACGGGTAGGATCATCTATCAGACAGCGCAAACCTTCGGGTGTATGCGCGACGAAAGTGGGGTTTGTGCGAACAAGCTTCTGAACCTCAGCATGCGCTGCAGGACTCTTAAAGCGTTCCATCATGTGTATGGCTATCGCTGGATCTATCTCCCACACACTTCGTGTAATCACGGGCCAGCTGCTCTGCCCATGGATGAGAACTAGCAACTCAGGCATTGAACCGATCCTCACCTCTGAAGTAGTTCGCTCTAGTGTCCCAGGATGGTCATGACCCCTACTCGTATCATTAGTGGGATTCGCCCAAACTGTTAGTCGGTATATTTCATTTTCCACGAGGAGTCGCAGTGGATGGTTGATATTCTTAAGACGAGTCGCGTAGACTGCTAACAGTGAGTCTGGTCAATAGGGGATGGTAAATTGTACGCACGCGAGCGCTTTGTCATTGATTGAGCAGGTGGTAAGCTAGATAACGAAAGAAGAGCTCGAATCGAGTCCGTTTGAAGATGTCCGACGAATTCCACTAGAATTTTAATATCAGCATCCACTTGAACACGATTTGCCCCAAACGACCACCTGGGAAACACGTTGAACGATTAAATGCAAAAATTCTAGACCCACTTACTGAGGTCGAACTGCAAACCATGCATATCCAGTGCGATAAAGGTTTTCGCGCATCGTAGACTCGGAGAAGACGTCCATATTCGAACTCTTCAACGTTTCAAAGCCGAACAGAAGGAAGGAATAACGCAATTCGCGAGCGAGTGGGTGCGTGCTGAAACAAGGTCAATAGACATCGAACGTGTTCTGTTGCACGGCTCACCTGAAAAGTTTGTGGGCGTGTGTGGACCGTAAGACAAGCTGCTGCATAAGAAATATAACCGTTGATCGACGATAACGAGCAGCTTGTAACCGACTGAACAACATTTGTAGAACAAGTGTGTGCGGCAAAAGCAGACGTCGAGCATTGGAAGATGCCCGATCAATCTCCTCCTTGTCCGTGGGACTGTACCCTATCGGATAATAGAATGGATCGTCGTAACTGGATGTGTGAGTTATAGGAGTTATGAGTGGATCCAATCAAAAGAACGAACTTCAGGCTTTGCGAAAAAACACCCTTTCTGTCTCTTACGGTGGCAAACCAAGCAGCCAAAATCTCGCTTATCAGGACAACCTCGGCAACCGGCTTCTCCGCTATCACCCACGTCCAAACCTCAATACCTGCAGCTATGGCAGATGGTGTGAATACCTCGAAAGGCAGGCTAACAAGGTAATGAAGAAGAGTATACTCGCACTACTAATCGTAAGTTACAATTTTGAACCAATGATGCTCACACGCACCTTGTCTAATGCTATCAGAGTGGCCGCGCAACGGAACAACAGGCGTCTAAGGTCTTGGACAGTCAGTGTACTACTCTTCTCCCGAATAGCATTCATGGTGTCCCCCAACTTTTTCTTCAACGCCAAAATGTCGGTGGGAGTCGCATTCTGAGGGGGAACCTTGTCTAAGATATCTTGGGCTAATTCAACTCATATAAGCCACAGCCGCCTTTATTCATACAAGAGCACCTGCCTTTTCGACTAGCCAACCGTAGGCCGGCGGCTTCACCTGCGAAATAGCTTTTGCTAGCAAGTTGGCTTGCAAATGCCTTTGCACGATCATATTCCCAGTTTGATAGAGAACGGAGCGAAGCTGCAAGGTGTCAGAAACCCAGTTATCCAATCGCAGCATCGCTTACTTAATTGTCGATGCGGTGGCCCAAAGGCTTTGGAAAATTTCTCTGCCATAGATGCTCCTAGTTCGGATGTATCTGGACCAGCGAGTGATTGTGTTGCAGCAAGGTATTTCTGTGAAGGGGTGTCATACTTGTCCTCTGCAAATAATGTTTAGGAGGACAAACCTGGAGAGTTGCTTGCAGTTCTATCGGAGCGCGACTTAAAGCAAGCTCGAACCAATTGCTTGCATGATGCTGCAACTGTCGAAGGATCTCATTTCTAACCCTATAGTCATCCGTCAACTGCAGCTGCATCTCTGTGCGTTCAGAGTGAAATTCATATACGGGATTGTACTATAATGGCAATGTGAGAGCACAGAACCTGCGATGACCAGACTGACACAAACCTCGTCAACGTATTCATTCTCACACGCACGTCTCAGGAGGGTTAGACACTCGAGAATTGCGTAGACGAGTGTTGAATCACACATTAATGATGGAAAAGACGTGATCAATCGATTAAGGTACCTCGATGCGACCTCGCGCGCGCGCGCGATGCGATGGGTACTTGCCACAAGCAGGTTACACAGTTCTGCAGAAAGATGATGTGGAAGTGCTTGATCCGCAGCCTGGGCGTTCAGATCAATGCTGCATCCTTGAATTACCTGTTTGCCCCATCAGCCCTAGCTGGAAGTCAAATAAAATGGGAAGTGTACATTGTCGGCGATAACGTCCATGCAAACATTCAGGCCACTTTGTTTGTTGAGGCTTGGGTTGGTAAAGTAAGAAACCAGAGAAGAAGGCAGTCCCGCCGCGGAGCGCATTGTTTCTATGTCATACATGCTCAACACGAAAATCACCTGACCAGTTGTCAATGATCGTAAGTCGCCTGTGATCGAAGGTGTACGACGTGCAAGATAAGCACGATGTTTTGCCAGGACCTTGTGCTTGGTTAATGTGTAGTGTCATAATGCCAAAAAAAAGTCATACCGAGTGCGCATATTCGTGCCTTATAACCGTGCGATATTCTAGATCGCTTACTGCATCTGTTACGTTCTCCAGGACTAAACATGGTGTCTTTGTTGCGATCTTGGCAAGTGCAGGCAGTAACCATGTCATCGCACTCTTCTCCCTTTCTTCTTCCCCCAAACTAATAAAATGAAAAAGAACACATAGGAACCACAAATTTCGGAATAGGTTGGTCAGCTCGGAAGTGGCATGGAGATGGGGTGTAAAGTCGGTGTGATTCAGAAGTGCTTCTATGGGAAGCAGAAGAGAGGCAAGTTGTTCAATCATCTCTTCCGTCTGGCGAACACCCTCGTCGTCAATGAGGGTATCAATAGACAGGAGACAACAACCGACCTTCCCGTTGTGGCCCACCGCAGCAGCGTTCTGAATCGCCACACCTTTGTCAGAGAAGAGGGTTAGGAGCTCCTCCAAATATACTTCATATAGATCAGGCCTCCTATCGATTTCTCGGGCAAGCCTGGTCTGTGCTGCCAAAACCTGACGGTGTCAAGAAATGGGTACTGGATTTTTTTACAAGAATAGTTCTGCCTACCATATTGTTAGAGAACCTGGGATCTTCCGGATTTGCCGTGCGATTGATGGTCGAGAACGCACGGATTATATCCATGAAGGCGTCCTCGGGAGCAACCAAGGCCAAGTCTACCAAGTTGTATGCAATAGCTGCTTCGACTGTCGGTTCCGCCGTACGGAGCCTTTGCAGTAGCATAGAAATTGTAAGCTTCGTCACCTCCTCTTTGTCGAATTCCAGCGCGAGTCGTGTCACAATGGATATTGTGGTAATACCAATGAGACGTTTTTCCTCTTCGGAACGACCTCGAAGACCAGCGTCTTCACTCTGGAAGGTAAGCTGATCTGTAGAAGACGACAAAGTGGGCATGTAAAGTGGATTGTGCAGAAGTTGTTGCGAAGACGACTCGAAAATCTCTTGACTTGTTGCAGCAATGTAATTCAAGAGAGAATACATATTAGACATGATAGAATCTTCCCCTGGCGCGAGCTTTCCAGTGAAATCAGTGGCCATTTTCCACAATCGGAGAAGCCCCACCTTTACACATAGAGCAAAGCACTTTGCAGCTGCTGCAAGCGGTGGAGGAGATCGCTTCTCAATGTCGAAAGCAAATTCAAATATCGGAAGAGGAGAAGTTACGAATCGACGTAGATGGTGAACCAACCCCTTCGCAACTTCTGGGAAACTCTGGACGAGCACAGTCATTGCTTTGAGAGCTGCTTCCTGGACCAAGTTGTCCATTATTGGGGTCTTGTCACTCAAAAGTAGACCGAGGCAGGCGTAAAGATCATGGTCAAGTTCTCCCAAAGCAACTGAACATATAGATGCTAATTTCTGCAGGGTTTCAATATCATTCATGCTGACTACTCATGATGGTGAATCTTACCAAGCCTTCAGACATTGTTTCCCATGCATACGTGTCAACGGGAGGTTCAATATCCATGTCCTGTATCTGTACCAGAAGATCCTTGAAGCACTGCAAGGATCCCCTCATGGTAGAACTCAAGACTTCGTTTGTGGCTTCATCCCGAATAGGCAGATTTTTCGCAGATCTTTTCATCAGGCTTAGCCAAGCCTTGTTAGCAGCAGCGGCTTCCTTCAATGATCGTTGTTGAACACCCTCTGCCGAAACCGCGACAAGCGCTTGAGCAAGCACGGTCCACTGTAACTCCATAACACAGCATACGATGAAATATCCACTGAGGGGTCGGCCGAAGTTGATGTAACGCGTGATAAAGACATGAAAGAAGAAAAAACTGTCGGATGAGTCAGGGTGTGCTTCTGCTTCTTGGTGCATATCAAGGAGATGTTTGTTAATGCACTCGAGAATGGGATCCTGGACTAAGCCAGAAAGAGCCTGAGATAGAAGACGCCATTGGGTTACAGTCCACGGGAAAAGAACCGAAGTGATTGCGCGGTAGAAGCCGTGTAAGGAGGGGGTCAGCTGCGTCAGGACCTCGAGAGCTAAGCGTTGTCAGGCTACTTTTTAACCGCAAACACTCGATAAAAAATACTCACAGTTAGCCGTTGGGAGCTTCTGTACTACTCGGGTGATGAATCGCAAAAGTGCGCTGATCGCCTGGTCCACTCGATCTGGGTAAGTGGAACAGACTCGTAAGATAGCAGAAACAATCGAGTAAACAAGTTGATCCGGGAGCGCCCATTCTACGGGAATGAATAAGGACAGTTATTTCGATCATAAGCACGCTCACCGTCCCAAGATAGGGTTTGATCATAATCAATGTGAGGAGCATCGTCCAAGACAGCAATAAGGAGAGTGATGACTGTATCAACTTTTTCCCGCACATGGCTCTCTGGAAGGTTGAAAACCATTTCTCCGAACGCGATATTACAATGTGCTCGTGCTTCAGTCTTGAAAAACCACCAGAGACGTGAGCGTTGAAAATACAGTACACGTAGTCCATACCATGTGCACCCTACCGCCCGTGTTTGGACTCATCATCCCGCTATCGGACGTGTCGTCTCCTTGTAGAGATATCTGCGCTTTCGAACAAATGAGGTGTTGAATACTTAAGAAGTCTTCCTCGGTATCTGGCTCGAGCGCGGCCAAATCAGATAAAACGCGCCGCCCGACATTGAACTCCAGACTGATAGCGAGTGAATAGTGCTGAAGGATTCAACAGTAACAGAAACAAACCAGTCCATGACCACCTTCAATTCAATGAGTTGGAAGTGGTAATCGAGGGTGTCAACTCAGAAACAGCCACTACTAAAAGCGGAAAGTAATCCACACACCCCCATATTTGATTTGATATCGTCGGGGCGCTATAGCCAAGTGGTTACGGCGACAGATTCGAATGGAACGCGATATCTGTTACTCTTTGAGTGCGCAGGTTCGAATCCTGCTGGCGTCGTATTTTTTATTCTTCGATACTATGGACAGTGCCAAGTGTTCTATCCACATAAGGCGCGTGGTTGCAGGTGGCAGTAGCGTCCCGAGTACAACTTCTTCCACCACTAGTCCCGCTACCATAACACCGCCGATATGATCAAAGGCATCAACACTACATTCTGGGAGATCCTACACGACGGTGTCCTTTATCCTTGTTTTGATAGTCTCCCAGGCAATCTTGGCTTCCCTAGGAACGGTTCTGATCACTCTACACGACGCGTCCTTTCATGCTGTCTTTTCTTCGTCTCTATCTCTATATGCTTCTATGTGTTCACCCGAAATCGAAAGGAATACGATATCCACACCAGGGTAGCACTTCAGGCTCTCCTCACGATCGTAACACCAACATGCTCACTCTGGCCGAAACGCTACGTCAAACTTGCGAACACTCGCAGTTCAATTGTCGGCATTCCTCTCGAGATGATCATCGAGGATACGACCGTTGGCGTCGTAGAACTTCGTGACCCAATTAACGACTTGGTAGACCTCATAGATTCGGGAGTAACTGTCAATGGACACACTATATGCATAACCATCTCATGGAAATGGTGGATCAAATGTTTGGAATGGTGGATGCTTGCCAAGGTTCGTACCGCCGTCTGTAATCTACGAGATAGACTTGGAGTCACACAGGAAACGCGACTGAACAGTACACGCCAGGTATGTATATGCGGCAATTTGGTCCGATTGAGCGTCACGTATGCATCAAAACGCAGATCATTCGACTTCACATTTACCAAGCCATGCGGTGGAGCCGTCGGAGTGGCTTAACAACCATGACTCTGGTTCACCTCTTTCTTTGAATCCTTTTATTCTCACCTCGGCCTCGTACCCCCTACTCTCTCTCGATCATCTTCCTGGTGGCATGATCCCCCCCTTGAATGCGGGCTGTAAAGTGACTTTCGAATTTACGACTTTCTCCTCGTCTCTTCGCACGTCAAGCACGGCGCAGATCATTTCCCTTATCCCGTTCATTGTACCTGGGCGCTTATCTCGCCGACCGCGGCCCCTTATCGCCGTCGTCAAACAGCTTAATGATTCATACGGCTCGAATCTGGTTATCGACGCGATCTTAAATGTTTCAGCTGACCGCGAGCACACGCTGCGCCACGCGCACGAGTCATGCTCCAGAGAGCAGGGGATCCGAGAGATGTGGATAAAGATCTTCGGGGTCAAAGAATGGCGGAGGGAAATGTTTTTAGTTGCCCTCGAAGCTGCACTTCTGCGTCGAGGGTGGATCGAAAGGTGGACTATCCAAGTTACCACTAAGTGATAAAGAGCGTGTTCGCCCTGCTTGTGCAGTACTGTTGTTTTCATAGCACCTGCATATATGTATGCAACTATTCAATGCCACAGGCACCATGCATGTTAGTCAAAACGGCGAAATTATTTTAAGATTCTGTGACCGCGACCTGTCTTGCAATGTTCTGGCAACATAACGCACATCCGACTCACTGGACCATTCTAGCTTTTATACCCAGGTGTAAGATAGGCTAAAACACCCTCAACCTAGGCATGAATCCCTATGTTTGCAGGATCATGTATACCTGGTAGCATAACATATGTGTGGCGCGCACGACGACGACAGGTTCCGCATTATGAAATTTGATGATATTACATAATGGAAGGAGGCTAAAGCTCAGACTTTCATGTCAATTGCATCGCCAACGCTCATACCACGTCCCCCCGTCGTCCCTTTGGTACTTCCCAAGGCACCTCACTTTGGTCCAACTCCTCTCTCTAAGGCAGATCGGTACCAAGGGCGCATAAACCATGTAAGAGATTTGCAACGCGAGGCTGACGACCTGTCTGATGAAGAAAACGACCTGGAGGACTGCGTACGTGCACAGTTGTGTCATCTAACCGCATTGTGTATAGCATTTAAACACAGAATTTACACGTCCGGAACCGCGGATTCGTATGGTATATTCCGATCGGTAGGCATACCACCCAGCTAGAAGAAAAGAATGATGTAGGTGTGCTTCAGTCCATTCCAGTGTGTGATACTTGACCGGATTCTGTGTATACATTGATAGGCAGAGGACGATTCGGAGGGCTCATCTAGTGGTCGCACGGAAGAAGGCACAACACCACCTCACGAAGAGAATGAAGATTCAGGTCCAGATCTAGATGCCGCAATTGAAGATATGGATGAGGAACAGGATTCGGATGAGGCAGAAGGGGGCATGACAGAGGGATTTGAGGAAGAACCGTCGGACATGTAAGTAGGACACTGAGGCGATCGCACCATCAAGGTATTATGCGGTCAATCATAATGTACATCACTTGTTGTATCAGGTAATTCGAAGGCCCCGAGTCTTCGTCAGGACAGTGTAACAACCTGCTCAGTAAGTAAGAGTTTCAATGATGCCATCTAGGATCCTGATTGCATCTGGCATATTGAACTTTTCAAACTGCAATGCAGCAGGAACACTACCATAATGTCACCGTGACCTTGAGAAATGTGCACAGAAAGAAGTGAATAATACTCACTCCCAACCAGTAACTCGTTTCACGGGTGCTTCCAGCCGCAAAAAGGCCCTTTTCTGTACCTCCGCGGCAATTTCACCTCCAACGCCACCAGTGTACCCTGCTTCGTGAACTACAACCAACCGCCGCGTCTTTTTGACACTCTCCACGACAGTTTCAACATCCCATGGTAGTATGGTGCGTAGGTCAATCAGTTCCACCTTCGTATTCCTTAGCGAAGCAGGAATAAGTGGCTCCAGGGACGCTGGTGGGGATCGTAGAATATTAATGGCAGATTCGCAGTGGTAGATTGGCGTGCCCCAGGAGAGAAGTGTCAAGTCAGACCCCGGGATAAGAATTTCTGCCCGAGAAAGTGGAAGAGCAAAATCATCGATTGGAACTTGTTCGACTGGCAGCAAAGTTGTGAGTGGTGAAGAATAGACGCTGGGAAGGTGCGTGAATATACCTGCGGAACGATACAGAATCTTTGGTTCCATAAAGAGAACAGGATTGGGATCACGGATTGATGCCAAAAGCAACCCCTTGCACTGGATTGGTGACCTAGGGACAACGATCTGCTTGCGTCAGCTGGCAAACCGTACAGCAGAATAAACGAATATAACCTTAAGCCCCGAAGCCCCAACAAAGAAACCTTCTGGGCTCTGTGAATGGTATAAACCTCCATGTCCGACTGCCATGGTAGGCGTACGGATTGTTAAACCACCAATTGAAAACTGCCCACCGGCGCGGTACCTGTACTTGGCAGCCTCGTTCACGATCTATGTCGGTGGTACGAATTGCATGCCACAAAATATAAGCGGTGCGTACCTGGTCAAAGGCAGGAAAGATGTAGTCCGCGAACTGTATCTCCGCAATGGCCGTATGGCCCATAGATGCAATTCCAATTCCAAAACCAGCGATGCCCTGCTCCGTCAGGGGCGTGTTGAAGACACGATCGCGGCCTACGTGTGAATAAAGATACGCTGTCGTCGGAACGAGCAGGACAGTGCATACCGAATTCTTCTGCAAGGCCCTGTAGAGGGCACGTTAAACTTGAACGATATACGGGAAGGGTACCAACTGTACCATAGTGCAGCGGAATACTCCGCCAAATGCGACGTCCTCCCCAAAAACTACAGCGGAATCATCTTTTGCAAGTACAATACTACTAGCTTGTTAACATGTGGACAGAGGATGACTGCCGTCGTACCTGAGCGCGTCCCTTACAGCTTGATACAGGTTCATCTTTCTGGTTTCACGACCTCCCACCATGGAGCGCACAGGGCCAGAACTATCTTCATCGAACCATGTTACACCTGGAGTGCGGAGGGCAGCCTCGCGAGAGGAATGGAGAAGTTGCGAGGATGCTACGGATGTCAGATGGCCGCCCGCTGGCGGAGGCTCTACGGTGGTAGTTGAGTAGCATCGCCGGGTCTGCTAAATGTTGAAACGGTTGACGAGCAAGGTATCACGAAGAGACCTACGAGTGTAGACAGGCGAGGAAGAGCGCGGAGCGTAGGGGTTAACATGGTCAACTGACAAGGTGGGCTCGTGCAAGATCCGATCCTGCTCAGGTTCCCAAGTACTGTTTGTCCGAGTCGGATCATTCTATAGTACAAGTTCGCGGACACAGAACTTCTTTTCTCGCGGTACGGCGATGGAGAACGACAGCGCATTCGTTGCCCCGGAAGGCGTGTATTCTGTCACAGAAGAGCACAAGCCATCCAATGGCATCGTACCAGCGCCGTCGGGCGCTGCTCAACTATACCCCACACGACTCTCCACGGTCACCGTTCACTTCAATCACTCGAAACATGCGAGCTCCCCAGGTTTGGTGCAGTTGCTTGGCGCGAACCTCAACAAGGATTTACGCAGGGACAGAGAGCGGGAGAGGGACAAGGATAGAGACAAGGAGAAACAACTGCTAGATGATCGCAGTTTATCCTCCAGCGACACCCCAGACGACATCCTCACCTCCCCGGATGTAGCATCCCCCCCGGCAAACGTACAAGAACTAGTGTCACAAGAACCTCATCAAAAACTGTTTGCCCACCCATCTGTCTCGGGAAAGAAGAAGTCCACTTCTTCTAAACCGAAGCACAACATACGCACGACCTCATCCACTTTCATAAGCCGCTTGCAAAGCGTCGAGGGGTTGAACAAGATCCTCGCCAGTAAGCAGGGTGATGTGACATTTATGTTCTTCAACTCCGGTAGGATCTTTTATTGGTATGATGTTGGTGCCAAAGCCAAGGTGTGCATGCACGTACTAAAGTTTCTATACCAAAGCTAACATAATTCTACAGGAACCACTTACAAGGATCAGTTTTTCCGCTTCTCCGACTTGCCATGATGTGAATGTCCTGACAGCTTCTTCGGAGAGACTTGATGTTGTTATCGGGTTCAGTACAGGTGATCTTGTTTGGTTTGGTGTGTGGTGTAATCGAGGTTTGCCAATGACTTTTTTGAGGCTTTACTCGACAGATCCCATGGCAAGTCGATATGGCCGTCTTAACAAACAGGTATGATCAAATAGGCCAGATCATCCGACGCTTACATTGCCTTTGAGGGCTCCATTTCCTCTTCCCCCTGTACCGCGGTCCGCTGGGTTCCCTCCTCCTCCACCCTCTTTCTCGTTTCCCATGCAGATGGCACGATAATTGTCTATGACAAAGAACGAGACGATGGGGTATTTAGCGTAACAATCCCAACCATCCAAACATCCGCTTTGAGTTTCCCACAGTTTAATTCCCATTCCTCTCAGAATCAGTCACAGCCGGCTGGTGATTGGGATCCGTTAGCGACCATGTACGTGACCGTGCCACCATGGCATCCCGAAGCCAACGTGAGTGGGGGCGCGAAAGCGGATAAGGGCGTCGCCAAAAATCCTGTTAGCCATTGGAGACTGAGCAATCGTGCTGTTGTCGGTGCGTGTTTTGTTTATGAGCTCGCAAGTGCGTTGAATCTTTTGTCCCCAGATTTTGTGTTTTCTCCCGATGTCAAACATGTCGCTGCCATATCAGAAGATGGCTGTTTAAGAGTTATCGATGCATTTGCTGAACAGTAAGTGGTACACTCTGTACCATATCTCTCCATATCAACAGTCTTCCAGACTGGTGGATTGTTATGCGTCGTATTTCGGTGCACTGACCACTGTCGCGTGGTCGCCCGACGGACGTCTTATCCTGGTATGGCAGTTGCTTCATATCACGATCGCTCATTTCGTGGAAACTCTCTCGCAGACGGGTGGTCAAGACGATCTTCTGACAATATTTTCTCCGTGGGAACAACGGGTGGTCGCCAGGTGCCAGGGACACTCGTCTTTTGTGTCGGCTGTCGCATTTGACTCATCAAGATGCGACGGACGGACATATCGGTTTGGCAGCGTTGGAGAAGATAGCAAACTGATATTGGTCAGTCTTTGCCTCTGGTGATCAACGCTGATTCCAATCATGCCATCAGTGGGACTTTTCCAGTGGTGCATTACATAGACCAAAGCTTCAACACGGCCATTATCCTCGCGTTTCAATGGCATCCAGTGTCTCACTGGCTGCGGCATACCGCCGTGGGACTGGTTCGGTCACTCAACTTTCACCATCTAGATACCACCCTGCACCATCCAGAAACGATGTTTCCACAGTCCAACCAGTTTTAGTATGCTGTCTGCTATTCTTTTATCTCTCAGGCTAGCTACTCATAAACGTGGGCTCTTTTAGGTCAAACATGTCGAGGCTGATACACTAAGCTGCCTGACATTCCTTCCCCGTGCACTCCTGACTGCAACAAAAAATGGGCACGTGAAGGTGTGGGTTCGCCCACTTGTGACACCTGGGAACCCGCGTCGGCGGGCACACGCGAGGCAGGCGCTTTCAATATCGGACCTACAGGATGTCGTTTAGGTCACGAACGCAACTATGAATTAAATGATGCGTATGTTGTGGCCTCCCCGCGTGTCACGTGTAAAATAACGCGGTTGTTCGACGTTAAATTCAGTATGATAATGCGGGTTTAGCTACAGGAAGTACAAGGTTTAAGTTTGCACGTCGTGTCAATTCGGAGCAAACTGGGGCTTTACGACTTCGTTGTCAACTTCGGTTTCACAAGCATGGTCACGCCAGGGATAGATTGATGGAGAGTGTAGATGATGAAACACCATAGCTAAGATTATGAGGGAACCGCTCCATCGAGGAGGAAGGACCAAAGAGCGTCTGAGCGCTTGAAATCGTGGTGTACTATGCTTAGTAACCAGCGGCTCTCTCGTGTCTCGTCTAGCAATGATCTCTGGGGCGACTCTGGCGCATAAAAAGATGCCCACTCGGCCCATATTGAAAAAGCTTCGTTCTATAATGCCAAATTGCGTTGGATAAAATTAACCCTGAGCAGTTGTATCGACATGTTCTCACCTTCCATGTAAGAAACGACTCGAGTTCAATGATTGTTGTCTGGACCACCTCCTGCCCGGGAAACACGCCCCACGTCACGGCGTTCCTCCCATCTTCAGGTATGTTAGTCCTACATTCACCCTAGGATATGCCTTAGTAGGTCATCGATTCTCACTGAGCCACACCTTACCCGTGAGTTTGCAGCGAAAAAATGAAACCAGCCATTCCCCTCCTTTTCAATCTTTCTCTCAATTTGACGTACAATGTGTTCTTCAGCAAAAAACTCAACGAACCCTTTCTGGAAGACATACCCACCCTTCGGCCCCCAACCAAAAATTTCGTCAGTAGAACTGACATTATCGATTGCAGGTTGGGAGCAAACTGTCCACAACCCTTGGCTGGTAAGCTTTTTTAAGTATCCAAGGATAGTTCCAGATTCTTCAGATAGTGGCGAAGCGGAAAATGGCGTGGAGGGTATTTTAGAGTTAAGATAGTCCAGGAAAAGCTTGGTCAACTCCTCCGTAGTAGTCGGATTTCCCCAGTGAGATGGCACCACATGGATCTAAAAAAAAATTCGAGTTGAAACAGAAAAGAATAACTGCGAGGGTCTCACATTCATACCCAAACCACCCCATTGGTCTTGTGTCCCGAATGCGGGACTCTTGTAGTCACCAAACCGGCCATTTGGGAATTCATCCCAGGTCGCCGCATCGTTAAGTTCCCCTCGCCCAGGAGGCTCTGTGTCTAGAGTTGGCTTGCTCGCCAATGCATTCGCCGCGGTTGTGGTTGCGAGACTTGGAGTAACCACCAAATCTGAACTAGGCAGTAAAGGGTGGATTGGTAGTGGAGGAGAATCCTTAACCCGGGTGCACAATCAAGACTCGTTTTGGGGAGAATAGAATGATCTTACAACAATAAGCTTATTTTTGGTGATCGGGCTGCCACCAACCCATCCGAGATTCTCAAGGACAAGCTGAACACTCTTTTCCAGGTTGAGGGTGCAAAAATGAATGCCAGAGACGAGGCCAGATCCGGTGATCCTCCGTATGGTGTCAACGGCGAGACGAACACCGTAGACCTTCACGAGTTGGTCGTCATGCTAACGTAGTCTCTAGATTAACTTTCAGTCCTGTTGGTCGATCGACCCACCCGAATGATGTCTAAGTCGGCCATGATATTGAGCGGGACTCGTGCCGCGCATAGCTTGATGACACGTAGAAAGGATGCAAACGTTTGTATGGGCATGACACCTGGTATGATGGGCACTTTGATGCCTGTATGCGATGAAAGGTGGGCATGAGCGTTCGGAAACGGCCACCAACCTTTGCTTCGAACTTTCCGAATCCATTCAATGAAATGATCCGAGTCATAAAAGAGTTGTGTTACAATAAATTCCGCCCCTGCATCTACCTTCTGTTTGAGAATGTCAATAGTATCTTCTTCGCTCGTGTCATTTTCCGGGTGGCCTTCGGGGTAAGCTGTAACAGAGATGAGTCATTATTATCGACGCTCCAGATTCCATAATAGACCACATTAATTACCGGCAACACCAATGCAAAAGTGAGAGGAGTACTCGTTTGAAGAACGTATATACTTGACCAGGTCCAGTCCAGATGTGAATCGCGAATCGATTGGTGTCCAATACTCTTGTCCACGTGGGGGATCTGCGTGAGAGGCATGCAAAGACGTTAGGCACGTGGACCAAAACAGGAACGACTGACCACCACGGAGCGCCAGGATGTTCTGTATGCCACGTGCTTTTGCTTCCTGAGGGTCCGTTCGTGAGGTTAGACGAGGGAGACAGAGTACTGACATACACGCAAAGCGTCATCAACCATGCCAGGAAGCATGTTGGTGCACGTCAGATGGAGGATGGTGTCGATTGCATACTCAGACTGAGTGAATCCTGCAAGATCAAGACTCCTGTCCCTTGTGGAACCACCGGCACCCCATGTAACGTTGATTGCGATGGGATTGAGCGCGGAGAGGCGGGAAATGCGAGAGACAAGATTGTCGAAGCCCTGTAAAGTATTCAACAAGAATGCTACAACTTACGTCTGGATCGTACCTGGTCCGTGCGCGGGGGAAAGAACTCGAACGTATAAAATGGTTGACTCGGCGTGTGTGCTGCGATCTTGTCCGCCAGTTTCATTGTGATATGATGTTAGTGTATGTGTGTTACATAAGCGAGCATATGTACTCTCCAACCTCCAAACAAGGGCAAACCTACGCTTTGCAATATTGACGGTCCATTACTATTACTACTACTACTACTAGAAACGGCGTCGTCACAATGGAGGCGACCTCGACACCCGCAACCGCCGACTTCTCCTCGACAACCCCAAAGCGCACCAAGATTGTACTGCTGGGTGACCAGAGCGTCGGCAAGACCAGTCTCATCACAAGGTCAGCCGCGGACGCGAAGACCGTCCTTCAAGTGCTCGTGCTCATCCGGTAAACGTGCAGATTCATGTACGATACGTTCGACAACACCTATCAAGCTACGATTGGCATCGACTTCTTGAGCAAAACCATGTACCTCGAGGACCGAACTGTTCGCTTACAACTGTGGGATACTGCCGGACAGGTGAGTTAGTCCTGGCGTCTTCAAGACCCTACTCAGATGGCTTATGTGCGACAGGAACGATTCCGTTCGCTGATACCATCGTATATCCGTGATTCCTCTGTAGCAATAGTTGTGTATGACATAACCAGTATGTACCATTCTGCAGCTTACCCTCCAGGTTCATCACTATTGACGCAGACCGGCAATCCTATATGTCAACGTCCAAGTGGATCGAAGACGTACGATCGGAACGCGGAAGCGATGTCATCATAGTCCTGGTCGGTAACAAGGCAGACCTTTCAGAGAAGCGGTCCGTCCGTGCATATCCCCACCGCGTTGCGCAAAGCGTGTCTAACATCATTCTAGTCAAGTCACGGTTGAGGAGGCAACCCAGAGGGCAACACAGCTGAACATCATGTTCATGGAGACGTCTGCCAAAGCTGGTCATAACGTCAAGTCGCTATTCAAGAAAATAGCAATGTCGTTGCCTGGCATGGACAACAATTCGCAAGCAGACACACAGAACACTAGTAGGTATTCTCTCGACTCACGAACTAACCCTTATTGGAGTATTTGCAGAAATCGACGTGACATCTGCTCAAACACCTACTGTTCCGGAAGCTTCGCAGTGTAACTGCTGATGTTGTACCTCGTGCTGCCTTCCCTCCTGCAAAGGCATTATATACCGTGATTTTTGTTTCGGGCATATCAATTATTTGCTATGATTCATCGACGGCCCCACAATGCTACCATTTACCATGTCTATCCGCTAACCACGGTTCATAGTGTTACCGGCGCCTCTTGGATGGATTTCTTTGTATTGTGCCCACTGCTCGTCTTTATGGCGTTTCTCTTCTGCTTTCAGTTCACCCAGTGCCATCCCATCCCTTTCTGAATCTGTGGTAAGCTGTTCGGGCGTTGTGGGTTCCCCTTCAGACCGGCGCCTACGCAGACGCATTGACTGCTCAATCGCGCAAAGATTCATCAGGGCATTGCTTACCCTCCGCTGGAAAGGATACCCCCACGCTGCCGCTCTATTTCCAAGTATTGATCAATTGTCATCGTTGGGAGTCGATGGCTTGGCCCAAAAACCTGTTCCTGCAGACGAGTACGGTCTGCCGCACTCGTGGGTAAAATGGTGAAGGGCCTCAATGGCTGGAGTGATCATGAGGAGTTTTCGAAACTTCACTTACTGACGCTTACCTTGCCGTGGGGGTCCAGCAGGGGCCCTCTGTTTGAAGATTCGGGAGATACATCAACTTTCCACGCATCCTGCTGATCTGTGGTCTTGTTTCGGTGTTTGTCTGCTAGCGAATGCTGCGGTGGGGGAGAAGGCGGAACACTAGCTAGTAACTGTATCTCTTGATCCACGCTTTCAAGTTGTGCACGCGCCTGGGCATAGAAGAGTCTCAGAAGTAGTAGTGTGGCCTCCCTGAGGATATCCTCAGTTTCGTCGTCTTCAGCATCATCGTTCGAGGGAAGCAGAGAGGCAACCAGCTCAAAGTCGCTGAATGAGCGATCCTGCAGAATCAGCTGTCGCCGACGCCTCCTAATTACTTCGATGCGAGTTCTGAGGTCCCTTTCGGCTTTGTATTGTCTGATCTTAAGTTCCCTGCGTTTTGCGACGTCACCGACAGAAGATGATTGTTGACCATGCAGGACAAGTTCGGTCTCTGGTACGATGTCATAGGTTTCAAGACTAGAAGCATATATATTCAAGTGGCGCTAATATGAGATGATATCGGAAACATGGTTATTCCGTGAGTTCTCGGACCCACCTGAACTTGCGTCAGGTGCTTCATGCGTTCATCCCTATCCCTAGTCTTGATTCGGTTCTGCATCTCCGCGCAGATGAACGGTAAAGATAGGTATACGAGATCGGGCGTAGATATGTCGTCAAGAACTTCATTGGAACTGAACAAGGATAAGCTGGCGACTCGGGAGGTCAGCTGAACGAGATGAGACAAAGCATCCTGGACGAGTTCCTGGAGGTAGTCGGTATCAACAAGGTAGCATAATATCAGTGAATCTGATGCATGCCTGAGTTTCATCTTCTATGGTAGGTAGACTGGAAGCTCTGGCGGCCTTGTCCAATGCCTTTGTATACAACGCTGAAAGTGATAACGACATGAGGTTGATATGTGAGGATGTGTCAGCAATCTACCAATATTATATGCCCCGTGGTAAAGGAATTCCTGTGACTCAAAGATGAAAGTAAACAAGTTTTTTGTAACATATCCACCCGAATAGACTACACTGAAAGGGACCGCGCCCTGGTAGGAGTACTATGGGGCGAACGTCGGAGCGCGTTCGAGTCCATTACATGTACGCACATCACGTGACTGAACATAGCGTGATGGTGTGACTATGTGTGACAGACGCGTTCTGTCGACGCGCGACGTCGGAAGTGTACACGAACTACGATCATGTCTTTACCAGTTGTCAAGGTAAATGTCAGCTACGACGATGAGCTGGGTGCGTGTATCATCATTTCTGGTCATTAATTGCTTATTATCCGCAGACAAAATACGCAACTTCCTTTCAACATATGTCAGCCACGAAAAGGACTTGGATCGAGATTTCGCAAATATTGCACTGGACGATGGGGACGAGGACGAGGGTCTTAGTGGTACGAGGATAAAGGGACTTAAGTATATGCAGCAGCTGGTATGCTTTTTAGTCCGCAATCTCATATCATTTTGACATCCGGTATACAAGCAACGAATAGCAAACCGCGAGCAGCAGATATTAACCATCGATCTCGAAGACATCCACCAGGCGAGAATCCGAGCTTTTATTCACTGTTCATATATCTTATCATATCCCCCATAAAGCATGAGAAAACGGTTTCTGAACTCGTGGCTTGTATTCAAAACAATACTCGCCGCTATGTCCAGCTATTCTGTGAAGCCGTTGACAAAATTATGCCAACTCCGACCAAGGACATCAGTGATCATGACGAGGTTATCGATATCATCCTTCATCAGCGGCGTGAACGGAACGAACAAACAGAGGGCGCTCAGGAAGGCTTCCCTGATCATCTCTTGCGGCGGTAGTGCGTGAATTCGCCCCTCTAGTATATGCAGCGCTGACATTACTTTAGTAACCTCTACTTTCAGCCCCTACGGTCTGACATTGCCTTAGCAGTCCGTGATGTCAAGGGTGCTCACTTGGGACGGTTGATTACTGTTCGCGGAATCGTTACTCGAGTATCCGAAGTCAAGCCTCTCCTCCTCGTGAATGCGTACACGTGTGACGTGTGTGGGTCAGAAACTTTTCAGCAGATCTCGAGCAAGACATTCTCCCCAATCGCCGACTGTCAAAACGAGAATGAGTGTAAAAAGAACAGCATCCGGGGCTCTCTTCACATGCAGACGCGTGCTTGTCGCTTCAGCCCATTTCAGGAGGTCAAAATCCAGGAAATGGTTTGTCTTTTCCTCCCCCCTGTCTTCTGATTTTCCTTCCTAAAATTTCGCAGGCGGACCAAGTCCCCGTTGGCCACATTCCTAGGTCAATGACAATCCACGTAAACGGCAATCTTGTACGCATGATGAATCCGGGCGATGTAGTACATCTTGGAGGCATCTTCCTTCCCATACCATACTCCGGATATCAAGCCATTCGAGCGGGGTTGCTCACCGACACATATCTGGAAGGGCAACACATCCACCAACTGAAGAAGCAGTACAGCGATATGGAAATCACTCCACAGATACAGGCACAAATCACAGATATGCAACGGGATCCTGCATTGTACAACAAGCTCGCTCAGAGCATTGCCCCGGAGATATACGGGCACCACGACGTGAAGAAGGCTCTCCTTCTGTTACTAGTAGGGGGTGTTACGAAAACCATGGGTGATGGGATGAAGATCCGTGGTGATATTAACATCTGTCTCATGGGAGACCCCGGTGTTGCCAAGTCACAATTGCTGAAGTACATTTCAAAGGTTGCCCCTCGTGGTGTGTATACCACAGGCAAGGGTTCCTCCGGCGTTGGCCTCACAGCTGCTGTTATGCGAGACCCCGTCACAGATGAAATGGTACTTGGTAGGTAATTTCCCCATAAAAACGGTGTGTACTGAAAAGGATGGGTTTCAGAGGGGGGTGCTCTTGTGTTGGCCGACAATGGTATTTGTTGCATTGATGAGTTTGACAAGATGGAAGAAAGCGATCGGACCGCAATTCACGAAGTGATGGAACAGCAAACGATCTCCATCTCCAAAGCCGGTATCTCAACCACTCTCAATGCTCGAACTTCAATACTCGCCGCCGCGAATCCACTTTATGGGCGGTACAACCCCAAAGTATCACCCGTGGAGAACATCAACTTGCCTGCGGCGCTCCTATCACGTTTCGATCTTCTCTTCTTGATTCTCGACAAACCAACCCGTGAAGACGACGAGCGGTTAGCTCAGCATGTTACACATGTACACATGCACAACACTCACCCCAAGCTTGACTACGATGTCATCGACCCTTCCTTGATGAGGTCGGTATTCGTATTCCACTATAGTATGCGTATTGGCACTGATGCGGAAACAGACATTATATTGCACAAGCCCGCCTCAAGCGCCCCGTTGTCCCGCCCATGGTCTCAAGTTATATCGTAGACTCATATGTCCGTTTGCGCAAACTCTCAAAAGAGGACACAGCCCAGAAAAAGTCGCATACATATATATCAGCGCGTACATTGCTTGGTGTACTCCGCCTTGCTCAAGCACTTGCACGTCTCCGGTTCGCAGACGTCGTAGAGCATGGCGATGTCGACGAGGCTCTGCGTCTGATGGAATGCAGCAAGGAGAGTCTTGAAGATGACGAAGATAGAGAGTATGAACCCGACCGATCGGTCATCAGCCAGATCTTCCGACTTATCAAGAACATGGCTGGAGAAGGTGGGGGAAAACGAAGAAAGAGACAACGCAGGTTCGGCAAAGGCCCTGGAGGGGGACGCGATATGGATGTCGACTCGAGCGAAGACGATGATGGGGAGTTGGCTCTTATTGACGTACGATCCAGAGTGTTGGGTGCTGGTTATACCGAGGCGCAACTTAACGATACTATTGCGGAGGTAAGTTGGTATTTCAAGACTCATATGGTGTATTCATTGTCTTTGAATGTAGTACGAGTCCATAGATGTCTGGGCACGCGTAGCAAATGGCTCCAAGTTGCGTTTCATCAACGTTTGACTGACAAATATTCCTTTCTTGTCTTTGTTACTTTCGATTATAATGTCAGTTTGTACCAGTTGATATATGTGCAGGAATATGTCCACAAGATAACGTATTATTTTACCCTGAGTGTTCTTGAGAAGCATGTTCCCAACTTGATCCACTACCACTCCCAGGACTTGCTGTTCTTTCTTCACGCGGTTGAGGATCATCGCGATACCTCGGTGTCATCTCCGCAGCAGGGTCGTCGTCCTTCAAAAAGTCGGAATGAAAAGCTAGGCCGTCCGCGTCATCAAAAGACTGGCCAGGGTGGAGCATTGTTTGTTCGTTTGCATCTTCATCCTCATCGGATACCTCTCCGAATGCGTCGTACAGTTCCTTCGCCCTCGGTCTCGATGATGTGCCATCTCGAGAGACCGAGCTCATCGGAAGGTCCTCATTCATAAGGGATGAGTACACGGCACGTCGTCTTACACGTCTCCTCCAGAAAAAGATACCGGTACCAACAGCGAAGAGAATTACAGCACTGATGCCGACGAAAACCCACTTGGAGTTGGAGACAAGGTTAGCCATGTCGGAGAACCAGCCTTCATCAGGCGTGGGAGTCATAGAGGTTGGAGAAGAACCGGGAAATGCGGGGCGGTCAGCCTCGCCTTCTGCCGTGTCATGATCACTTGGGAGGCCCGCCGTCGGTTTGGGATATGATTTAGCAGCAGAAGGGGTAGGAACTTCAACCGACTCCGATTCTTCGGGAGATGGAAGGATTGCGTCGTTGGCAGGGAGGACGTACGTCTTAGCTTGAGCAGGATCAATTGCCGAACCCCAAAACATAAGCCGCCAACCATGGAATGTCCCGTTATGTTTTGCGTCAGACTGGTCAGATACCTTGATGGTCCAGTCACCGACAGGATTCTCGCCCCTTGTGTTGCAGTGAATGGTTGAGTTTGCAGGAAGGAAGGGAAGGCTTACCAGTGTTTAACAGTCATGAACCGCCAACCTTTGAATCCAGAAGAAGCATAATCCTGCTTGCGCACTGCAGCCAAGATACTCTTTATGCCGTTGGGGCTGACAATCTCCACTTCTACATCGCCTCGCTTAGAATGGGAAATCCATACAGCAACGGTCAAATGCTCGAGTGTTTCAAAATTGTGCACGAGCAACATATCCTCTGTGACGGTAAAGGTACTCTCCACACCGCCCGGGAGAATGGGCACACCTCCAGTCATGGTGCCTTCTGGGTCTGATAGAGAGCCGTTATTAAGTTGGATCGCAGATGGATGGAACCAGACTTGAGGTTTGACAAGTTCCCAGTCTTGCGCCGCTGTGACGAAGGCGTATGCGTTGAGTTGCCCGTACCCATATTTGTAGCTAAAAGGCCTCCCTGAGACCGTCATTTCCCAATCCGGATCATCTGGATTGATCATTTGAGCAGATTGGACGCAGAGGTGCTGGATGTCGCGCCAAGTAAGGTCGGGACTTATGTGAGGTTGTGTCAGACAGTTAAGAGGATGTAAGACGAGACTGACCGGACTTGGAGAGCAAGGGCAAGGACACCTGCTGCGTTTGGAGCGGCAGCAGAAGTGCCACCATGACTAGAGGAACAAGCGTTCTCGCCCACATCGGTGGTGACCTAGAAGACGATGAGAGGAGACTAGAGGAATGAACGAAGTACGAACGATGTTTTTTCCGCTGCCTGAGCTGTAGGCAACCACGAGATTGGCTGCACAAGGTTCCGAGTAGTAAGGGTGAAGGCCCTTGAAGTCTACAGCAGAGACAGTAACCGAATATATACTATTGGTATAGCCGTCGAAATTGCACTGGTCACCAAACATTGCGCCATTGCCACTAGCAAATACGAATATGGAGCCCTTTCCATGTCTGCCATTCTGTACGCCATTGACGAAGGCCTTGTGAATGATGTAGCCTGGGGCTTCCATGGACTTTCCGTCGTCTGCGGGGCCCCAGCTGCAAGAGTAAATGTCGACGTCGTGGAAACCATAGTTGAGAGCCGCAGCTTCATCTACGTCGGTGATTGGGCCAGAAAGGATGCGCACGCCAGCTATCTTGGATTCATAAGCAAGGCCAACACCACAGACGTCGTTCTTTGCAGCTGCAATCTGGCCGGCGCAGCGAGTACCGTGACGGTCATCGGCAAGAATTGGTTTAGGGAGGGGTGTCTGATCGTTGAAATCGTAGGAATGCTCGGCGTCCTAAGAGGATAAGAAGTAATGCAGACGAAAAATGGATGAAGACATACAAAATTATCGGCAAGGTCTCTGCTTTCGTAGTCAAGGCCGTCGTCGATGATGGATGCGATGACTCCTCGGCCGGTGATGCCAATTTCCCAGAGCCCGGTAACATTCATCATGTGCTCGGGAAACTCGTCATTGATAATGTGCCATTGCTGGGTGAAGAGAGGGTCATCGACGCCGAGACGGGCACCAATGGCAGCGGCAGAGTTGTCGGAACTGATGGGGGGCGGGGCCCGTTTTGTGCGCTGACGTGGCAGCTGGTAGTCAAGCAGATTGATTGCAGCGAGGAAACGGCTGGTTGAGGTATCACGGGGATGGATGGCCACATGTGAGCGGAGGGCGTCGTATCGGGCGAGAACGGGATGGGGATGTGGGGTGAGGTGCTTCGGGGCACGAAGGAGCCACGAGTTGGAGAGCTCGCCGACCTGGGCGACGAGCTCGAGACCCAGGCCACGTCCAAGCTCATCTACGGAAGGGGCGGCGTGTGCGGGGTTGTGGTCGAGGACGAAGTAGTCGAAGGATGCATGGTCACGCTTGGCGGGGACATCGACGGCGACGACGACGACGACGACGACGACGAGAGCGTTGAGCAGAACGAGAGCGTCGACGAGGAAGCGTAGTCGGTGTGACATGAAGAGGATGGTAGCGGTCACGTGGTCTTCTTGAGTTGAACCATGAAACGATCGCGTCGCTCGCTGTCCCCCGCCTCGGACAGCGACGGCGGCCGCACGCCACCGCCGCCACCGCGCAGGTCGTCCCCAGAACAGTTCGCGTACCACCTCCCACCCGAGCATGAGTTCCCAGAAGGCCCTGACACGCAGATCATTGGCGAGACAGACCCTCCCGACAACGACAACGACAGCGACGACGACGTCCCAGTTCGTGTGCTCACCGACTTTTCTATCTACGACCGCCACTCCAAACAGCTTGTTCCTGTCGCACGCCTCCTTGAGCTCTTGCACAATCCAACGCTTGCCTTCTCCGCCTCTGGCTGCGTCACCGCCTGGGCAGACCCAGATGATGATGATGGCGGCGACGATGACGACGACGACGACCAAGAAGACGCGCTCCAACCACGCGAAGACAGCGACGACGGCAGTCTACCTCCCGAGGTCCCTATGCAACGCCTCACGCTCACCCCTATCAAGAGACTCTCCGTTCACGACCTGAAGCGCCACCGCCGTCTTGATAGGTATCGCCTCTTCTTCTTCTTCCCTTCCCTCGCTCATTCTCGTAGCCACATATACATTCTCACTCAGCACGCTTGGTACATCCTCAACGTCCCTTCTCCGCTTTACAGGCCCTTTTACACGGACTTTTGGCTCAAGCACCGTGTTCTTCATCTCGTCGTATCTTCCGCCATCTCTCGCCCTAGGCACAGCTATAATGACTTTATTCACTCTCTTAATGACGATGTCGCAGTCTCCCCCGCGATCCTTGGTAGGTCCATTACAGAAGAGGACGTCCAGTCGGACGACGTCGTACGTATTTCTTCCCCTCTCCCTTGTCTTTCTCATCTGTTCCCATAGAAATCTTATTTGCTGGCAATTCTCAGCGACCTCCATGCGAACGAGCAAATCAACATCTCACGTACCCCTTTGTTCCGCACCCTTTTGGGTCAACAGACCTCATACGACCTCGAACCCCAGCCCAAGTCGTCCCGCCCCGGTCCCAAGTCACGCACTTCATGCGACCTGGAGCTTCAAGTTCTACAACACCGCAACCATACTGTCGTTACTACCGTCGTTGCTCGCGTCGCAACGCTACTTTTCGATCAAAGCATAGAACTCGTCGATATCCCTGGTCAGGACGACGTCGATATGCATGAGCACCTGCCCACTCGCCCTTCTCTCGTTCACCTTACTAATCCGGACACAGTCAAATGGGGCCTTCCCACCGACCATCCGGGTTACTACCAATCCATTTGCGTCGACGGCGTAGTTTATTCTGTGCGTCTGTCATCCCTTTCACTTCACTTCCTCTTCATCTCCTTTGCAGATCGGGGATACTGTTTTGGTAGAGCCCGGAGTAGACGAAAACAAAGCTCGTGCAAAGAGCTACGCTCATGAGCCCGCTCAGTCCCCTAATTCACTCGCCAACTCTTACTGGTAACCATATCACTTATATCCAGCCCACTTTGTCAGCTCATCACATTTCAGGTTCTGTCGTGTATGCTATCTTTTCGAGGATGAGCGAGGCGAAAAAATGTTCCACGGCCAGTGGCTCACGCATAGTTCGAAGACTACTCTTCAGGAACTCGGTCACTCTCAAGCTCTATATCTAATGTTAACGGACTGCGAAGATATCCCCGTCAACGCAATATCCCAAAGATGCAACGTTCGTGAACTTGATTCCGATACCCCTGAACCAGTTGACGGGAACGTGTCGGAAGAAAATGACTTTTTCACTGGGTATGTGTCACTTACACATCCATCTATATTTTACTTACTTTCGTCGTCACCAGTCTATTTTACAACAGTGCAGACGCCTCCTTCATCTCCCTTTCGAAGGAACAAACAATACATGCCTTCGCGCACTGTGATAACTACCAACAATGTCTCTCCTGTGGTTATCAAGCAATGAAAGCGAGCATTGCTTGCCCTCGTCCCCTCCCTGGTGGAGGATTTGCTCAATTTCAGTTTTCGTACCACCTCCATGATTTCGTGTACATCAAGTGTAAACAACCGCACACCGTTTACAAAATTGGTCAGATCATAAAACTAAAGGCAATGAAGGTTCCGATCGAGGTAACAGTCCAACTGTTTGGGAGATATGATGATGTAGTGAGAAGGATGAAGTTGGAAGATAAGGATTGCTTAATACCATCCGATGACGTGCGCTATTTTCCTTATATGGGCGTTATGCTCGCTGATCATCCGCACAGCGTAGACTTTTTAGAACAGACAAGGTGGAAATAGTGCACGACGAATATCTGCAGGGACGAAGCTACGTAATTCATGAACATGACAATGGGAAAATTGAAGAGTGGGTGAAATGTGATGACCACTACTATGTCAATCAGCACACATCTTTGTCGAAACCCAAGTCCCTCGATGATCTCCAAGATTGGTCAAAAGAAGAATTTAAATCCTGTAAAAAGTGTCACGAAGAGAGGGAAAATCTTTTGGAACAACAAAGTCTACTCCTCAAAAGACATGGCCGTCTACGTGGATTGGAATTGTTCAGTGGTGAGGCTTCTACGCTTTCATGTGTTCTATGGTCGCATTGATTTCAAAACTGTAGGAGCCGGCGGTCTCGGGACTGGGTTAGATTTATCCGGCTTCGTAGAGACCCGATGGGCGATTGAATTTTCGCCTGGTGCTGCGCGGACCTACAAGTAAGACTAGTGTTACGCTCGATTTCTCTTAGACTCACCGGCCTCCTGTGCAGGCACAATCATCCCAACACAACTGTCTACAATCAATGTACTAACTTATGCCTACAGCACGCAATTGATACCTTGGAAAATAAAAAACCGAAACCACTTCTCTCCTTGGACGATAAGAAACCACTACCTCCCATGCCAAAGCCAGATGACGTAGACTTCATCTACGGTGGTTCGTGATCTACGGTTGGTTTGCATCCCTGAACATGAACAAAGAGAAATTGCTAGGTCCACCGTGTCAGAGTTTCTCTCATATGAACCACAATAAGGTGCGGTGAGGACCGATGGGATGTTCATTTCTGATGACTTGTTTCACAGAAAGAATTCGATATTCGGTATGAGGCCACGTTGCTCATCAACCAATTGTGGTGTAACCTGTTCGTTATACGCACAGGAGCACTCTCGTGTGCAACATGATGGCTTTTGTCGAGTTTTACCGGCCGATGTATGTGCTGCTCGAAAACGTTCTGGGAATCTTGTGTCACAACCAAAAGACGACTTCGAGGAAGATGGGCATCAAATTCGCAGTCGTGAAATTTATCCAGCGTGCTTTGGCCTCCATTGGGTAAGCTCGTCCTTACTCTCCTGTTCACAGGGATAACGTCTGATGACGCTCAGATACCAATGCAAGTTTACCGTTCTACAAGCTGCCCAGTATGGTGCACCCCAAGGCCGCAAGCGAGTCATTTTTTGGGGAGCGCGCCGCGATGTGTTGATGCCAGAATGGCCCATTCCGACGCATTGCTCTCCAATACAATTAGTCCGCGCTTCCCTGCCAACGGGGTCCATTGTACCACCTATCATACGAAACAACTGTGAGGGTGGCTTGGACGACGACCGGTCGGCCCCGCTACACTTTGTTACGATCGATGAAGCAATCGGGGACTTGGCATGTTTTCATTGATCAATATGGTTTCGTCGTTCTCACCTTTTAACGATATTGTTATTAGCCTCCTTTTGACTGGTCTGTACTTTTGTGCACGGCATAACTCGCGTCTAAGAATTGTGGTATCTAGGATTAATCCACATGTCACCGTGAAGGCTACAGCGGAGGACAAGAGGGAAGCCCGCGAGCGCAGGGATGTTCTTAAGATTCCAGCGTTCTGTCCTCTTGAAGACGCTAAATCTCCTTATGTCGGCTTCTCACGGCCGCGCAAACACAGCTCCGAACCACTAACTAGGTATCAAAAGTGGATGCGCCGGCGCCAAGACGGGAAAATAGATCAGGAGTTGAAATATCATTACACAAGAAGATGGCGTCCTAACATAGCAGAACGGTAAATGTTCATCTTGGTAACATATAAAGGTGGTATTCACCATTTGATCTTTCAGTGTCTGTGCAGTGCCGCTTGTCCCTGGAGCGAATCAGTTCAGTAAGTGGATGACCATATGTCTCGGAGGATTTTCGCCTGAATGCCCTCCAGGTTTACCAGCAAAGCTGCGGATGGAACTTGCAAAAGGAAAACAGGCCGAGAAGAAGTATGCATGTACGCGTTTGAACGTCTCGATTGTTGCTTCTGCTCCATTTCTCCGTAGCTCTTTATAAGCGTCTAGATGCCAACCATGTATTCGCAACTGCGTTGACCACCGTTGCACCGAACAACAAAGGAGGCACAGTCCTTCACCCGTCTGTGAGTGCTTTATCCATCGAGAAAAAAAGGGACAAATGATACAGCAAGCTTTAGCAAAAACGGATTCTCAGCGTTCGAGAATGCGCTCGAGCACAAGGATTCCCTGACCATTACGAATTCTTGTCTGCTAACGACACACCTAACAAGATTATAGCAGACGTACATGTCCCATTTCTACTTATCACACCCACTTTCTCATGCTCGTTTTTGTTCAGCAACTTCGTCAGATTGGCAATGCTGTGCCTGTTCCGCTTGCTTATGCATTGGGTAAATCCCTCGGGCAAACGCTGTTCAAAATGTGGGATGAAAATGACAGGGAAGGGAGTCCAGAGGTGTGAAACAAATGTGCTATTTGTATCTGTTACACAAGCCACAAAAAAATCCTGTACCACATGTTCTTAAATCAGCGGAACAAGATAGAAATAAATTAGTCAGAGTTACTACAGTAAAATGGGAACGGGTATCCGGTAGAGCGGTATCGAAATCTGTCAACTGCGTTGTAGTATTTGTGGTTTAGGTAGAAGTGGACGATGTGGGATACGCTGTGACGAGGCAGCCGCGAGTGCCGAAGTACGTCGAGCTAACTGAGCTCTTCGAAGCTCTTCGTCGACGCGCCACATACCTCTGACGAAAGCATCGCGATCAAGGGAACCAGTGCGCTGGGGATCGCACTCATTCCTGCCAAACCACGACCGTCTTGAGATCGAAAAATGAATAACATCAATGTTCTCACCAAATACTCCTAAGCTTTTCGCGATCGAGACGCGAGGCACTCCATATATACTTGACAATCCGTCCGTTCAGCTTCTCGGTACCAACTGAAGACGATTCTTCTTTTTCCTCGCTGTCACTCTCATCAGATCTTTTTTCCGGAGCCAAGCCAGGATGATCTTCCGGATTTGTGATCAAGTCTACGGATAGACCCCGCCATCCGGCCGCTTGCCTGCTTTTCTTCGCGGGAAGGGGTGGCGGTGCGAGTAGTTTGACTTTACGTGTCTTCTTTTCTGCTTTTCGTCGACCTTGCAAGGCACTGTCGAAAAGGAGCTCGTATCGCGACCGGGCTGCCAAAGGGACTGGAGTCGGCCTGAGAAGAGATGAAGATTTTACAACCTGTGCACTGTTCCGTGTGCTGACACTCGTCCGCGACGTGGTGGTAACGTTACTAAGGATGGATGATCGATCAGACGTAGATGCAGAAATGGACACGACCGACGCCCGCGACGAAGAGGGTCGGGAACGTGGCTGATAAGGAGGCGGCGGAGGCGGAGGGCGGCGCGTTTTCGTGCTGGTTGCGGTGGAAGAGGACGATGCTGAAACTGAACGAGCGAGGGGCTTGGGCGGAACGGCTGGCGTGGTGTTCGTACCTGGTCGATGAGGCAGATTGGGCGGCTCACATCTGGAGGGAGTTTTTGACTGGCCAGTGGCATGCTCCCAGTCAAAGGGAATAGTAATTGAAGGACTGGCCGCAGGTGGGGCAGAAACATTTTCGAACGATTCTGCAATGCTTGCCGTGTCAAAGTCTGTGATATTGTTGTCCGCTTCAACAACAAAGGAAGGAGGCATGGGACTTGTGGAGGGAATCCGCATTTCAACGTTGCTCCCGTCTGACGAAAGGGAAACAGAGTGGAAAGAAGAGAAGGAGGAAGTGGGAGCATGTCCCACGCGACTCGCACCAAATTTGTGTGCACCAGGTGGGTAGGTATGTTCAATCGTCAGCGTGTCAGAACAGCCTGGAGTGCGTGACACAGGACTGGTTTCGCTGCCTGCGGACACGGAATGTTGGGTGGAGATACGATCTGAGGTGTTGAGGGACGGCTTTCGCGGAGGAAGCGGGGGGCGCGGCTTTGTGGGTGGTTGAAAGTGGATGAGGGGAGTAGATGAACTCGCAATTCCACGAGGGGGAGTGACCTTAGTTGGAGAAGTTACGCTTGATTCGGGAATGCCATTTAGCTTGCCAGTGCGGGAGGTTAGCGTATGACGACGTGTGGTAGGCTGTTCCACTGGCCCATCCTCAACAATCCAATCCTTCAAGTCGATCAAAGAAGCTTTCCCAGCGAGACTCGGTGTCGATGGTGATGGTGAACGCGATCTATTACTGTTAGAACAAGTTGGAGCGACGAACGGGGTGATGGGATGGAATGCGCTGGCTGTGGGTGATATGGGGGACTCGAGAAGGCTAGAGGATGGCACGCGATCATTTGTAGTTGGCGTAGTGGACGACGAGGAGGACAACACCTCGAACGCCTGAATCCTTGACTGAATGGACCCGGTGGGCATCATGGCAGGCAGAGGCACGGGCACGTGGCTTACTGTCGCAGTGACTCCGGCTGTTCTCCTCGGCATGGAAAGCGGAGTTCGATTTGAGTATGTAATTAAAGCACGTGACGACATCGTAATACGGCACGCCGGGCCGAATCATCAATCGATCTCAACCCTTGTCCTCAATGGCGAGCCAAGATCTCTACGCCGTCGCTGGTATGTAGTGCACAACCATAGTACGCAACACGTCGTCAGTTCACTTACGCACACAGTAGACTTTTGTCTCGTCCCGATGGGAACAAATGAATCATCCGTATGCGCTAGTCGCCCTTCGAGATCCGATAGTCACCGTCTGCGTACAGGTTGCCAAACACATTGCAGTTTGTCATAACATACTTGAAAAGTCTGGGCTCAAGTTTGAGGTTGGTGGACATAGATCCCGCCTTTTTGGCATCCCTGACCCCCATTTCTGCAGATGCAGTGAGCATTTTTTTCGCAAAACCTACATGTCTCGCTAAGGACGTGCCACATCTACAGTGGCTACGGTACCAACTTAGGCTCGTGCTCACATTCATCTATTACTACACCGCTAACTCGGACCTAGAGGGTCCATGGCCAGAGGTTACTAAGGCCATCTATGATTGCCACGCCGCCGTTCACGCAAATGGCGTGCCTCGCATTGCGACGGACATTCGTATCGGCACTCGCACGGATCGTCAGATTGTCCCCGGTGAGGGAAACAAAGGCAAAGTACAACGTGTCAAAGAGATTCTGGAGCAAGAGAAAAGCACCACCCACTGAATACAATCGATTTTCTCTGTTCATTCAGTTGCCCTACGTTTTTGCAAGAATATATGCGACACCTCATGTCATTACTAACATCCACGATACCCCTGGCATCTGTGTCAACACCTTACATGGCAGGCACAGGTCCTCTTGGGCCCTTCGTAGCATAAATCTGCGCCAGCAGTCCGAGAACACCACCATCCTCTAGTACCTCATCATCATCAATACCTTCCTGTTGCGATTCGAAGGGTTTCGTCCCATTGGCATCACCATCCACATACGAATCTCCCAACGCACTATCCACCCCTTCATCAATAGCACGATCTTCGTCTTGTATGGGGGCCAACGCCGCAGGGAGGACACTTCCTTGTGAATCACCAAGTACGGCTGTCTGAGCCATCCCAATACCCTGTCCTCCTATAGAAGATGCAGCTGGTTGCCAGTTCATGGATCCTCCGATCCCTCCCCCACCGGAGAGAATACTTCCCCCACCGACGTGTCTCCTGCGAAAAGCCATATGCTGGCTTTGTCGGAGAGCGCGATCGTATTCTTGCCCGCGTTCCGCGTGATCTTTCGTGCCGTCGTTCAGTAAGACGGTGTTTTCTCTAGAAGCGGCGAGGGCTCGTCGACGAGCGCTAATGTCCGCAATACGGCTGAGGTAGAGAGAACCAGTCGGATCGGAGGGATTCCAATCTGGATTAGCGGCTTTAAAGTTCAGGAAACTTTTCTCCATCTTTCCTTCTCGAGAAAGCATCCTTTCGTCTTGAATTCTGGTTGGTGCACCAAACTGAACGGAACCAACTAATCAAATACATAGCCGAAGTGTTATGAAGGCACATACCTTGACGTTGCCGTGCCTCTTGAAGTCAAACTCTGCGAAACTGCATATATATCCACGACCGGGAACCCACACCGTGAAGTCGTGGAAAAAATCAACGATCGCAGGTGCACAAGATGGGAGGGAGAACCAGAGTACGAATGGTGTCGTTATGACGGAAACGATTTCTTGCAAGAAGAGGACAATCTTGACCGTAAATAACTCTCCAAACTCTTGGTGGACCTGATAAAAACCGATAATTAATCTTTGGGAGCGGCTCAACGCAACATAACCGACCTTCTTCGAGTGAAGTTGGTCCTTCCATTCATCCGGCATGTAATGTGTATACTCAATGACTTCTTGCATGAGCAGTTCTGGGTCAAAAACTCTGTTTTCTTCTGGTATCATTCCGCGTGCGACACCAAGTATGGAAGCGAACACTGTGATGTAGAAGAAGACTGTCCGATGCGGTGTGATCTCAAAGTGAAGGGTCAGCTCGGGATCAAGAACAGACGCAAGAACAAGGACAGCGGCATACGACCCCGCAACAAATGCAACGAACCTGGCGGGCAAAAGTTAAACAAATGAAAGCCCTTTGAGAATGCGCCTACCGCATAATGATTGCCATCTTCTCATTCGGAAATTGACCAATATATATATTAGCCAAGGGATAGGATTCATCGAGTCTGCGAGTGAATACGTGTGGCAGTTCGTTGAATTCGCGGAACTTCCATTGCGCAAATGGCGTATAGCGTCGACTGCCAATCGAAGAAGGGTTATTGCGATATTCCTGCCCGAAAGTAAGTTGTATTTTTGTCGTAAAAATCTCGCTTGGAATACTTACATCAAAGTACCGGAAGAACGAATACAGAATCATGTACAACACGATGAATGGCGCGAAAACTGCATTCAGTATGCCCATGAAGATGAATCGCCGTCGCAAACTGCAGGCACTTGAATAATCGAGGAGGTTAATCCATATACTGATACACGCACCCCTCAACTAAGACAGCGCGGTTTTTTGTCTTTAAGAAAACCTTCCTGACGCGACCTCGGGGATCGAACAGATATTCCATCAAACAAAATCGGAGATTCCATTCCAGGACTCTCGTAAGAGTTCTCCCTTTACCCTCATCACCAACCCGATGCAGGATTCCTTTCAATGCAGGTGGTAAAGGCACACGGAGGTCCAACAACTCCTTGTTGAATAGCGCGATTAGATAATTCTCTTGACGCATAATACGGTTCGCGATGTCGTGTGCATCAAGAGAAGCAGTGGCAGGCGTAGCAGCATGGTTGTTAGCTGTCGAGGAAATCGCTGTGACAGGATTGTCCTCTCGAATAGCACGTATCCGACGAACTACTTCAGGCCATGAGATTGTTTGAATATCAGCCTGTGTGGATAAACGGAGCAGTAAGCACCATGAAGAATACAGAAGACAGAAATTTTCACATCTGGTATGTGGAGTAAATAAGTGTAGAAGCGATACATATCCACCAGGCGCAAGACCTCAAATCCAAATGATATGATTTTCCAAACGTAAAAAGCAGTGAAAAGGAGGAAGAAGAATAAAGTGACGCCGGAAAACCTGAAAACTTCGGGTCAGAAGGGAGGCGTGCCTGTGATGTAAGAGAACAGACTTGGAAACGCAATTATCAACGACAGCCTCGGAAAGACGAGTGACTTTATCGCGAGTTATACGTTTATAATCAATGCAGCCCAACAAAAATGTCGAGAAGGCGATGACAAACCCGACTGTGCTGTGTATTCACCGTCAGCCTCGATGTACAAAAGACACCAAGAAGTACTGACAGAATGTTGAGCCCTCGGGCAAGGGCGATCGAATAGATTCCTTTCCCCTCGTAATAAAGGTAAACTTCTTGCAAGAATGCGTCGAGATTGTAAACATTGACCCAATTCCACAGGGCACGTTCGTACGCGTCTAGGCCGCGTAGGGGTCTCGGCGAAGATGGCTGGTTTGGAGGAGGCTGTGGTGGCACATCGACGTCAAGCTCGGACGGTCGAGGGGGTATTGATAGTGGAAGTGAAGGATGATCTTCGCGTGGGAGGGACCTTGCCGAGGTGGAGTGTAACGGCTGCGAACGAACTTTTCCCTTGTTTGAAGCGCTCGCACCGGACGAGGAAGGCTTGCGAGGTGAACGGGCGGCCTCAATCATAAAGCTCTGCGGGACCTCATCATCAGATGTATCCTGTTCGTAAGACTTATCTTCCTGGCGTATATTTGGTCGCAGAGGATTTATCTCCGAGCCGTCACCACCCGTCTCCCATGAGACTTTGCGTCTACCGCGCGCCTTGAGGGGAACACCGCTTGGAAACCGTGCGTCTAGAAGACCAGCTTCGATGTCATGCTCCTCTGCGACTTCTGTTTCGGTCTCCTCTTCCATTACGGGAGACTGGGCTGCTTGCGTGTACCCTTGGTAGGTGCGACTCATCGGATTGAGAATACTGAGAAACGGTTGGGAGGTCGAGAGACTGCCCGGTTGGAGGTAACGGGAAGAGGATGGACGCGTCAGCAAGCGTGGATCTGAGGTGGACATGACTGTACGTGCTCAAGTTGCAGGATCGACCAAGCTCGTCCAGATTGGCGCGTGACAGTCAAGCATGTGACAGTAGCTTTCCAAATTGGCCTCCAATGGAACTACAAAAGCATTTTAGTAGTAGTAAGTAGTAGTAGACATATCCCTCCGTTACTACGCCTTGTCTACAACGTTCAGATTGCTCGCAGCTCTCATAACTGCCTGCAAGCCGGATACCGTAATGTCTGAGTCGTTGCCCACACCCCAGGCAGATTCTTTCTTCTTTCCATCCACCTCGTAAACCAGCTCCACGAAGGAGACAGCCTTCACATCCGCACCTTCACCAATCGAGTGCTCGGTGTACTCCCTGATCGAGAGCGTGCCTTGAATCTGTGTGTGCAGTACAGCCACAGCAGCAGACAATGGTCCGTTGCCTTCTCCAGATACTCTCCGCACCTCCCCATCAACGAGCAATTCCGCTGTAATTTGACGCCGTCCACCGACGTTTGACTTTGCGAAGTCGAATGATTGCAATTCAAATCGATACGGCTTGGTGCTCTCGTAGCCATATCTATCTGCAAATAGCTTGGCCAAATCCTCGTAGGAGATCTGTCCACCCGAGTCCCGAGCAACACGTTGCACGACTTCAAAGAATGCGACCTGGAGTCTTCGAGGAAGTTGTATCTTCAGTGAGTTGACAATCGCATTCGCCACGTCCGCTTGACCTGTCGTCGAGTCAAACCCGATGCTCAACTTCAGCTCGGGTAACGGCCGGTCGCCAATGGCGCTGTTGACAGCACTGAGGATTGCACGTAAACCAGACGCAGTGATATCGGAATCGACGCCAACACCCCACCACGACTGTGAGGCACTGCGTGTTTCCTTGACATTGTCCTTAGTGGCGACGAGCTCTATGTACGATGCTGCTTTGGCAGTTCGGCCCTCACCAATGGCATGCTCAGAATACTCCCGGACTGTCAAGTTTATATCGAGATGGGTGTGGAGTGCATCGAGCAGGGCAGAGATCGGTCCATTTCCATCTCCCCGTATGACTCGGAGCATGCCATCAACCGACAGCGTTCCATCAAACCGGCGGCGTTCGTCCCCAGTCTCGTCGGTGTCCGAAGGTTCCGATGATGGCTCAGTGGTAACGGAAAACGTTCTAAGTGCCAATCTGCCCTCGTATTTCTGTCCTCCAAAGTGATAGGTGCTGCGAAAAGCAGCTGTGATGTCATCTACCATCATCTCTCTGGCCTCGCGATCTGAGATGGCTTGAATGACCTGGTAAAAATCAATTTGCATCTTGCGAGGGAGATCGAGATTGAGGTGTTGTTTGACAATATAGGCAATACCCCCTTTTCCAGACTGCGAATTGACGCGAATGACAGCTTCATAACTGCATCCGAGATCGGCAGGATCGATTGGTAGGTAAGGCATGTCCCACAACTGTGCCTCGCCATTTGCAAGATTTTGAGCGTGACGTCTGGCCTGATCCTCGAAGCCTTTCTTGATGGCATCTTGGTGTGAGCCAGAGAACGCAGTAAATACCAACTCGCCAGCATAGGGATGTCGCGGGTGGACAGGGAGATCATTGCACTGTGTCACAATATCGATAATGCTCTGGATATCACTGAAATCCAGGTGAGGATGGATGCCTTGAGTGTATAGATTCAACGCAAGGTTAACAATGTCAACATTTCCCGTCCGTTCGCCATTCCCGAACAGGCAGCCTTCTATCCGATCGGCGCCTGCAAGAACCGCCAGCTCGGCAGCGGCAATACCAGTACCCCGATCGTTGTGGGGATGCAAACTGATGATCATCTTTTCACGTTCGGAGATATGAGTGCAGAAATATTCAATCTGTGAAGGCGTCAGAAAAATGGCGGGAAAAACACTGCAGGAATCTTGCCTGATCTGCATAGTGGTTCGGAGGCCCTATCTCTACAGTTGCGGGCAGATTAAATATTATTCGCTGTTCGCCAGTGGAGGCCTTTCCCCAAGCAGTCTTTACTGCTTCACAGATAGCTACGGAGAAGTCGACTTCGGTTTGGGTGAATGTTTCGGGACTGTATTCGTATCGGAACGCGGTACCGTGAGAACTCGCATACTGATTGGTCAATTCGCGAACTAGATTGGTATGGTGAACTGCAAGGTCAATCGTTTGCTCCTTCGAATTCTTGAAAACGACATTGCGGAACATTGGAGAGGTTGCATTGTACATGTGAATGATGACATGCTTTGCGCTTGCCACAGCGTTAAACGTTTGTCTTACGAGATCCTCGCGAGCTGGTGTCAGGACCTACAAACGACAATGAGTACAGGCAACCGCATGTGGCTGCTATTATTTTGCACACCTGAATCCACACATCATCTGGGATTTCATTGTTCTCGACGAGGTATCGAACGAAGGAAAAATCGGTGTCGCTGGCAGCCGGATATGCAATTTCAATCTCCTTGAAACCACACTTTACGAGCAGCCTGAAGAATGCCAGTTTCTGATCCCCTGTCATGGGATTTGCGAGGGCTTGATTTCCATCGCGAAGATCGGTGGACAGCCAAATGGGGGCTTTGGAAAATGTCTTAGTTGGCCATGTGCGGTTCGTTAGATTTAGTGGGGTGTACGGCTTATATTTTTGAGATGGATCGATGCTAAGATGGAAGATCAGACGGCTGTTGCAGGTTGCTCAGTACGACTCACAGCATGCAACCCATGGCTGATGGTTTTTGAGAGCACAATGGAAATGAGAAAAGTTTGATCAAAGCACTTGGAGGATCGAGTCAGACGCTAGTCAATTTGACTCGTTTGGTAGTCAGTTCTCACATACTTATAACCAACACTACTAGTAGTACTGCCAGAAATCGAGCCCATCAGACATTGCAAGATGTCGTTGACGCTATCAACAAAGGCATCTCCGTTTCCTTACGCTGCCCTCGTGGTAGCGACGTACACCCAAAAGGCGGAACTTAACTTCGATGAGTCTGTATCTGGCGTTACACTTGATCTAGATGGTGATCAATACACCACGGAAGAAGAGATTGTCACGATCCTGGCCAGGAGTGCAGGTATAGACGGAGAGGGCACAAAGGTACATTCGATGGTTTCCCGTACGTTGTGGGTGCTCATTGTTATTTCCAGGTGTCAAGGTACTTTGCCTTGGCAAAGGCGTTGCCGACAATAACGGCAGTACCCGACATCTTCGGTGCTCTCGACTCCCTGGATGATCATCTCGCGTACCGTACATTCATCGCTGGTAACGAAATCACTGTGGCAGACTGGATGCTCTGGGGAGCTATCCGAGGCAAGTGATTATAATACCCGGCAGTGACTTCGTCGCTGGTGGCTGATTACACCCCCCAGCATCCATCAAAACATTGGGTCTACTCAAAAACGGTCAACACGTCCATGCTCTTCGGTGGTTTTCACATTTGGAAAACTTTGAATCAACGCAAGCCGCTTTGGCTAGTATTGTAGCCGCCAAAGCTAACAAGGCGCGGAATACAAAAACCGCTGCAAGCTTTGCTCTTGGTCTTCAGAATGCCAAAGAAGGCGAGGTAGTGACACGCTTCCCACCAGAACCTAGCGGATACTTGCACATAGGTCATGCCAAAGCCGCTATATTAAACCAATACTTTGCGCAAATGTACAAGGGGAAGATGATCATACGGTTCGACGACACAAATCCGACCAAAGAGAGGGTACGTTACTACATCCAATTAAAGTTTCTGCAGCTCACTGTTAGACTAGACTGAGTTTGAGCGGACTATTCTGGAAGATTTAGAGTTGATGGGCATTAAGGGAGACGCTATAACCCATACATCCGACTATTTTGATCAAATTTACGAGCTTGCCGTCCAGTTGATCGAAGCAGGTAAAGCATATACTGACGACACGGAGCAGGCTCAGGTACGAACACTATGCAACATCATCTTTCGTCTCTACTGACACTCGAACAGATGCGCGAGGAACGGGGCAAGGGAATTGCCTCTGTTCATCGAGATGACTCGATTGGGGACAATTTGAAGCACTTTGCAGACATGAAATCTGGCACCCCGGAGGGTCTCCGATGGTGTCTCCGCGCAAAAATCAGTGTAGACGATCAGAATAAAACTCTTCGTGATCCAGTCATTTACCGGTGCAACATCATCCCTCACCATCGCACAGGGTAAGCGGTCTCGTGCACACTTGTCACTCCCACAGTGATCGTCTGTTTTCATTAGAGAGAGGTGGAAGGTCTACCCCACTTATGACTTCGCTTGTCCAATCGTGGATTCTCTCGAGGGCGTCACTCATGCACTAAGGACTATGGAGTATCGTGAGAGGAATGCTCAATATTATTGGATGATCGAGGCATTGGGTTTGCGCTCTGTCTATATTTGGGACTTCAGGTTCAGGATTTTTTTTCACGTCCCATCCTTTGCAAGACTAACTACTGTTCTAGCCGGTTGAACTTCATTTATACCTTGTTGTCCAAACGGAAGTTGCATTGGTTCGTCGACAACAAAGTCGTCAAAGGGTGGGATGATCCACGATTTCCCACCGTTCGAGGTCAGGGCAACTAAATCTATACGCTGCTTACACTTACATGAAGACAGGCATTCGTCGTCGTGGCATGACGATAGAAGCACTGAAGCAATTTATGCTTTCTCAAGGACCCTCTCAATCCCTTGTTTCTCTTGAATGGGATTCGATCTGGGCTCTCAACAAGAAGGTAATAGATCCAGTTGCCCCCAGATTCTGGGCAATTCTCAAGGAGAAACGGTACGCTATCACACGCGTGTCTACAGTGACTTTCAGTGTTATTTTTTTACCTTGGCCTTTTCTAGCGTACCTGTGTTGATACGAGGTGGCCCTACTAAAGCCGAGGTTAAGACATTGCCTCTCCACAAGAAGAATCCAGAGGTCGGCGAGAAGCACACCGTTTACTCGTCCACAATTTTCCTCGAGCAGGAGGACGCCGCTTCCTTTGAAGACCAAGAAGAAGTAAGCCCATTTGGACTCGTGATATGATTTTCAATAACATTTCCAGATCACCTTAATGGATTGGGGCAACGCCTTCGTGTGTTCAAAGCTGGTTGGCCAAGATGGAGTGACTTCCATTGTTATGGAGCTGAATCTCGACGGCGATTTCCGCAAAACAAAAAAGAAGATAACCTGGCTTGCCCAGGCTACGGATGCACACCCATTGGTCGAAATCACTCTCCTGGATTATGATTACCTGATCACGAAAAAGAAGCTCGAGGAAGAGGACGACATGAAGGACTTTGTCCCTCCAGTCACCGAGTTTCGCGATGAGGCACTGGCAGACGCGAACGTGACCAAGCTCAAAACGGGTGATATCATCCAATTTGAGAGAAAGGGATACTACATCTTTGATGGACGCGCAGGAGATGGAAATCTTGAGTTTATCAGAATCCCGGATGGACGTGCGGCCGGCTTAGCGAGCAAAGCAGGCAAGGCCACCGAAATGTCTGGTCCTGCTGCACCCCCATCTGGGGCTGACCTTCAATCCACGTTGAAGATGTACAAGGTAGATCGGTTGTATGGAGAGGAGGTTGTTTCACCAGTATCAAGCAGCAAGATGTACAAGGTAGAAAACGTGTACACATAAACGGTCTTCACGTTTCAAGGTCAAATGATGCAGCATGTTGTGCTAGCATGTGTTCTGCAATTTGTGTGCTAGCGGTTTGATTGAGAAGTCGGGATTTGGAATCTCGTAGACTCCATCGACACAACCGATTAACTATATTGACTACATCGTTTCACTTCGTGTTTTGGGCGGTGGCCATAATTAAGCTCCTATATATGGGGTTATGCCGCTGACCAGCAAGTTCGAGAAGAACGCCAAAGAAGATTCTGTTGGATCCTGCCGGTGAAAACTACATTGTATATGGTCTGCTAAGCACGGCTACAAAAACCGCAGTTAAGATCATGGTGGAGAAGACAAACAGCACCAGTGACTAAGTACATTTATCGGCACTCAAATATTGCTTACTAACTTCACTCAACCTCATATCGTACCGCGTCGTATTCGTTTGCTAAGGTTAGCCAAGCTCGGACCGCGCCAAAATCTTGATCGATCGAGGGTGTTGGGATGCTGATGACTAAATCTCCCTTTCCGCAACACTTCCATAAGTATGAATGTAACTACAAGCGATGTAAGCAGGGATCATAGTGATATTATAAGGTTAATTTTGTACTTGCCTATTAGTTCGGCTGTTGACGCTAAAGGATGGGGCTCGAAGTCGAGGTAGTGATGACCAAAACCAGGCAATGGTGTTGTGATGAAATGTTCGCCGACGCGAATACTGTTGAGGTGAAGATGTCCCTTGATTTGATTGGTATCATAGTCTAGGAGCTACGGTGTCCTTGAGACCGTGAAACTCATAATTATGGGCATGACCTACAGTAAGCCCGTCCAGCCCAACCAACCAAAAGAATTCGGTGTCAAACCGTGCGGGTAGTCCGAGGATATTGTGTCTAGCGGGGATTTTGAAGCCAAGAAGGAAGAGGAAATACAGAGAGCCTTACGACAAAATGGGACTTTGGGATCCAAACATTTCTTTGACTGAGACCACTTCCTTGCCGATGGCCACTTCCACGGGTCGTCGCCCGTCCCATCCAATCTCCGCTACGGTTATACCGTGTTTATTGACGATGCTGGTTTTGCGAGTTACCGTAGCCTCACTATCGCTTTCCGTATCGGAATCTTTTTCTGCTGCTTGGATAAAATGCGGACGGGTAAGGATAGTATAACCAAGGGCACCGGTCTCCGGATATACGAGAGAGGAGTCCAGGATGTCCGGCTTGGAAAATTTGAGTAGCATGGCAGTCAGAAGAGAGAGAGTGTAGAAAAAGGATAAGCTAACAAGCCAAATAAGATTGATGCGTATATGTGCATGTGCCTGAGATTCCGAGCTATGAGCGCAATATTTCCATTCTCGGACAAGTTCAGTAAATTTTCGTGTGAAATACTCGGGAGAATCCGTCACGCCATTATTTGCTTGCACTTGTTTTGAATGTGGCAATAAGAGTTGGACAAACAGGCACCAAACAAACCGAACCTACGGCGACGACAACGACGACGACGACGGCAACAAGGGCTGGGCACGACGGCGTTCTCAGCGACGCTAGCGACGAGGATCCCCCAACTTGTCTTCGGCGAGTTAGGAAAACATTGACCAAAGACCGACGCGAGTCGCCTGTAAACCGGTTTAGAACTTGACCGCCATCTCATCGACGGTTTCTTGGCATGGCTCAACGACGTTCACCACATAGACTTTCATCGTCGCCTTCAATTGGTTATCATCGCAAACCGAAACCCTCGCTTCGCCATTCATCCGCCGCAAGACGCGCTCTCGCTTTCGTTAATAGATTGCAGAGGTCAACTGTTGGTTCCCACGCCTCGCGCGCGTCGGCACCCTCCTCTTCGGATACTGTTTCAGTTCGCCCAATCCTCGCCACATTACAGCCAAATCTACGTCGGTTGCCTAGCCGTCAGTGTCTTCAAAAAAATAGCATGCGCGATGTGAGCCAAAATTTCGATGTGCCTGTCGGTTCGAAGAGGAAACGCATCGTCTCTGTCAACGAGAACGCTCACGCACACGGTCGTCCAATGCGCGGTTCCGGAAGACCCAAAAGGCGGAAGGCGACCACCGTAGATTCCGAATCCGATGGTGCAGACTCGTTGATGGACGTCGACACGCATCATCCTTACAGTGAATCTGATGATTCCGAAGCGGACAGTGATCGAGAGGAGTCGAGTAAGCTATGTTTACACTCGTCATCATCCGACGCTTATGGTGAAACAGCGGATGATTTCCTCATCAATGAAGCATCCACTAGGCAACTTCTACGGTTACGCAAGGATGAACTCGTGCGCCTTTTTGTTGCGGCCGGCCTTTCGGACGACGCGGAGTCCTTAACAAAACCCGAATTAGTGGACGCTATCGTCTCTTCTCGCGATGACGTCGCTTCACTTCCTCCATCTTCCCCTCCGGGCAGAGGGGATGACAACTCAAGTGATTTTTCGTCCGATGACGGCAACGTTGCTGGCGACGAGGAGACGGATGTCGGTGCTAAGTGTACGGCAGCTTCTAGCCTTAGGAGGCGTGTCACAGTTAATGTCATGAACCACTTAGCCACGCGCGCCCTGAAGACGCGTAGCTTGTCTATGGGACAGCTTGACATCCACGCATGTCCCGTAGAACCGAGCGTGGTTCCGGGACAAAAAGATTTCGAGGTTGCTACTAGGTTAGTGCCAGATCTCATCGCTCTCACCTGACGGCCGATCACATGTTCGTAGACGACGAGTCACACGCTTGACGTCTAGTCAATCTTCTCCATCGATGTTGCCTTCCAATCCCTTTCCTTCGCCACCTGCTACACGTCTTCGTGCGCGCAAGGGTTCTGGGGAACATCCCCCGTTACAATTTGTTCTGCCCAAAGCAAAGGTCAAAGCTAGACAAGTTGAATTCAGCGAGGATGTGCAAGCACGGTCCCCATCTGGTGACGAGAGTGAATTAACTGACCTCGCCGAATTAGAGGCAAAAATAGCAGCCACTTCACGTGGACCCCGTCACCTTCGCAGCAGAGACAAGTCTAACTGTAATGGCTCCGCCCCTGATCAGGACGCAATGCTGAGGCAAAGAGCAAGGTGCAGTAGGGGTTCTATGGGATATGAAATGTGTAAAGGAGAAGGGATCCAGTCTGCGGATGATGAGGAAGAGGTCGATGAGCTCATCTCGTCACCTTCACCTTCACCCCCGCCAGGCAACGGTCGGCGCACACCAGTTAAACGACGCCTACGACCCAGAAGGATGCAGACGCATACACCGCCGAGAGACGATGGCAGCGAAGGGGATGATGAGGAGGAAGAGGATCAGGTCGAAGATGACGTGACAGAAGATATGCAGGACGATGATACTGAGAGTCTCCACGAGGACGAAGATACGTATGTGGACAAGTCCTCGTGTCCTGTGGAAGTGACACCTCTGAAGTTGCGCAGTGGGAAGGTTGTTGGTAGCGAGGATCTCCAGGAGGATGAAGAGGAGCAGGATGACCAAGAGATCGACCTAGAGCTCGAATCAGTTGATGTGGACGCTGAGAGCGCCGAGGATGGTGATGTTGACGAACCCATGGAAGAAGAGGATTGTAGGTATTCACTCTTCTTTGGGCTCAGTATACTGATGATCTATGAAGTTGACCTCACACTTGCCACTAAGAAGACGTTAATTCGTCTTCGTCGTGATGATCTGGTGCGCCTGTGCGAGACACGTGACCTCGATGTCGCTGGCACGAAACCACAGCTTGCGCAATCACTGTTGCAGTGGCGCGACCGACATGCGAATGGGTTCTCTTCGCCATCTTCAACTGGGACTGTGCGGCCCCCGTCGACGGTCCGCGTTCGTGGTGGTCGACGTAGAACAAAGAGTCGCAGTAATAGCATCACTCCGCCCATGCTCACGCGCCCGCACCGTCTCCACCGCGATGAGCCCTGCACACCACCATTATCAAATGAGCATCAAAGCCAAGCAGAGCCAGAGCTGGAGCTCGATCTAGAAAGCTTAGGGCTCGAAGATCGTGAGATACCCCCAGATAAATTGACAAAGCTAGAAAAGATCGGAAGTGGTGGTTTCAAGGATGTCTACATTGGGAAGTTCAAGGGCAGACGGGTTGCACTTGCTGAGTTCCGGGATCAGCTCAGTTCAAGTTTGTTGTCGTCGTGTTTCGCAAGGGTCCTCACTGATTACTGCGGTAGTGGACATCAAAGAGCTCAAGCTACTCGGAGAGTTTGATCACCCCAATATCGTGCGCTTCGTGAGTGCCTGTCTCATGTCGCTGTGGATAATTTAAGAGCCACCACTCTAGCTTGGCGTCAGTATACCGGAGAATACACGTGAAACACCAGTGATGATCGTTAGCGAGTTGTGTTCAAATGGTGACTTGTTTGATTATATCCGGAATGTCCCAGCACCATCACTGTATAAAGTTGTAGGTGTATGTTCCTTGTCCAGTTTTGATTTATCTGGAAGTCTTTCTCATAGCTGAGCATGATGCTTGATATCGCCTATGGACTGGAATACCTTCACACTCGCAAGCCTTCGATTATTCATCGAGACTGCAAGTCCTCGAATATCCTCATTACCTCTCGTGGTGCTGCCAAGATTGCAGATTTTGGGCTAGCAAAGGTCAAGCAGTCGACCCGATCAATGGTTCGGAGTGTTGTTGGCACAGTGAATTGGCAAGCCCCGGAGCTTTGGCACGCTCACCCCAAATACAACCACAAGGCTGATGTATTTTCCTGTGCGATGGTCTTCTGGGAGATGCTCCAGTGGCACCTACCGACTAAGAGGTTCCCGTGGGAGGTAGGTATCTCGTGCTTGTCGAGCATCATTCAGCTGAATCCATTTGAAGGGTATGAACGAACATGCCATATATGAAACGGTGGGTGCCAGGCGACAACGGTCAGTATACATGCTGTGTCATTCGCTCCGGACCGCTGATAGTCTGGTCGTTAGACCTTCTGTGAATGGATTACGAAAACAGTATTGTCCGGAAATTGTGGGACTCGTTGAATACATGTGGGCTCACGATCCTGTGGAACGACCCACGATGTCCGAAGTCGTCCAGAAGCTTGAACAACTTGTTGCAACACACCGATGATGTCAATGAGCCATAGCAGTGGGATGCCGCTGTGGAAAGGCATTCTTCAACCAGGGGTGGCCAAGCTGGATATACTGTAAGTCTTAGTATCGAAAATCCTATTGGCATAGGACAATTGGCCGCCACCTGATTTTTCCTTATTGTTTATGATGGTAGCCAGCGTATAGTATCCTTGTTATTGCATTTGTTAGCCAAGTATATCCCGCACTGTAACCTAGCGTAGCAATCTCGATCATTGAGTTCTTACACATTTTCACATGCGAATAAAGTTAGACCCGGGCGGGGCAGGCCATCAGTCATACTGCTTTTTCCGACATGTAGTACAATAATCCAAGTTCTGGTTTTCAAAATTTCAGAGACCCGCAGTGCCAGCCTCACAGATATATTACATAAGTACAGACGGAAATAGACGGAGCGCCCCAAGTTGAAGGCGGTGACACCATACACACACACTGAACCACATCATACATGTTACGACTTGAAGTCTCGCGTGTACTGCGACCTCTCAGGGTTGGTTACACCTGCCGAACCTCCCTGAGGCCCACTCAAATATCGCTCATTCAGTTACGCCCATTCCCGTGCCGTTCGTTTGCAGCTGGATCACCATCACCGGAGCGGACGAGGCCCGTCATTCCCGTAGAACCGCGTCCTAGATCTCGTTTCCTTCGCCGCTCCTTTCTCGTCGCAAAATACACCTCCTATTTTGTCCTGTCTGCAACGGCTGGCGTGTTCGCCCTCGGGGCAGCCATATTCATTCATGATGCATTCACGTACACAGACAAACATATCGAACGCGTTCCAGTCTCTCCCCTGGCGTTGCACCCTGAATGTGGTGGCCCGAAAAGCTTGCCTGTGGTAAATGCCCTTCTTGCAGATGAAGAAGACGAAGAATTCAAGAAACTGAACGAGAAGCCAAAGCTCGTCATTGTTGGAGGGGGATGGGGGGTAGGTCTACGTGCCTTTTGACCTCTTTTGTCACTCAGCCGTTCTGACCAAGGCTGTCTCGCTTTTATCAAACTTGTCCCTGGGCGACTACCATGTGACGGTCGTCACTGCGGAAACGTTCACTACCTTCACCCCCCTCTTGCCATGTAAGACTTCTTTGACGCTATCCTGTCTCCGTTTTATTTATCCCTCCCGAAGCTGCTGCCGTAGGCACGGTGCAGGTTCGCAGCCTTATCGAGCCGATGCGCAAAATCATTGCTCGACTTCGTGGTCAGATGATTTGCGGAAAGGCAACGGATTTGGTCATGTCTGAGCGGCTTCTGGAAGTCGAGACAGCTGGTCCTGATGGCAGCACCGAAAGAATCTATGTACCGTAAGTCTCGGTCCTCGAGAGTTCGCAGACTCAATTCATTCTTCTGTGTTTCTAGTTACGATAAGCTAGTAATTGCAGTTGGCTCCGTGTCAAGTACCCATGGTGTACCTGGACTGGAGCACTGTTTTCAACTCAAGAGCATATCAGACGCACAGGCTATTCGGCGCCGAATCATGGGTAAGCTAATTCATACAAGATTTGTCATGACTTACTGGAAGACTGTCATCAGACAACTTTGAGGCCGCGTCATTGCCGACCACTACCCCAGAAGAGCGAAAGTGTTTGTTGAGTTTTGTCGTTTGCGGAGGTGGTCCAACCGGTGTTGAGACGGCTGCCGTACGTATTCTGAGCGACCACGTGCATTTCTATCTCCTGCGTTCTGACTGAATCTTTGCAGGAAATATATGACCTTTGTCAGGAAGACATTGTAAATTACGTGCGTCGTTTCTTGGCATCCTCTTTCTCTTATCCACCATGTGTTCTTTCTAGTTCCCGAAGTTATGTAGAGAAGAGGTTTCGATCCATGTCATACAATCACGCGAACACATTTTGAACACAGTATGTTCGAGCGATACCTCTTTGGTAAACAACAATCTCACATTTACAGTATTCTGAAGCCATTTCCAAATATGCAGAGGCACGTCGGATTGTCTAGGCTTGGTTTTTAGGCGGATCATGTTGACCGTCTTGCAGGACAAATTTAAGCGCGATGAAGTAGACCTTGTTACCTCGGCTCGTGTGCGTTCTGTACACAATGACCATGTCGTGTACACAACGCGGTCTCCGGATGGAAAGATCACCGAACACGAGATTCCTACCAACTTTGTGCTGTGGTCGACAGGAATAGCAATGAACCCGTTTACGAAGCGGGTTTCGGACCTTTTGCCCAATCAAGTTCACAAGAAAGCCATCGAGGTTGACGCACACCTTCGTGTCAAGGGTGCGCCACTCGGCGAGGTTTACGCCATCGGTGACTGCGCGACGGTGAGTGATTGAAGCTATTTCAAGTCTGCTGTCGGTCAAACGGACGGGTGGCTCAGATTGAGACGTCTCTCGTGAGCCATCTTCTAGAGTTGGTTGATGAAGCGGACAAGGACAAGAATGGCAAAATCGATTTCGACGAGTTTGATTTCATGGGTAGGGAGCTTTGACTCGAGCTCTGGATCATCACCTTATGAAATGCCAACAGTATCCAGGATTAAACAGCGTATTCCGATGGCGGAGTCCCACCTGCAGAAGGTGCCCATTATGTTGCTCGAAAAATCCGGTTGACGGTGTGACACGTTTCAAGGTCCGGATGCTGTTTGACTTGTATGATTCGGATGCGGACAACAGCTTGACGTTGAATGAGCTGTGCAAACTACTCGAAGAGATAGGGAACAAGATCACGGCATTGCCCGCTGTCAGTTTGGGCCACGGTTGTCAAATGTGTGCTGATGACGTTATCCACAGACGGCGCAAGTCGCTTCTCAACAGGGTAAATATCTCGGAAGCAAGCTCAACAGACTCGCTTCGAAACACGAGGTGCTGGAGGCGAACAACGTTAAGGACTTGGACGAAGCTGTTAGCGGGCCGTTCCGATACAAGCACCTTGGCAATCTGGCTTATATTGGCAATGCCGCCGTGTTCGATTTGGGACAGCTGTCGGTTATGGGTGGTTTAATTGCAATGTATGCATGGAGAAGTGTGTACTGGAGCGAACAGGTGTCCTTTAGGACGAGAGCATTACTCATGATTGATTGGATCATCAGGTAGGCCAGCAGAGACGTTGACGTTTTTAGGCTTGACTCACGGTTTGACAGGGGCGTGTGGGGTCGTGACCTTTCACGGTTGTGACATACAATGCATGTCTACTAGATATTGTTTCACAATTTATGCAAGGTTGGATACCTACAGCTTCACGCCAACGCCGTTGTTTTCATTCCGTCCATTCGAATGAACCAATAATGGCCGTGCCGCCGACGACTCGACCCTGGTTTGGTGCCAGAACAGTCATCTTTTTGCTTTGAATGTCTAAGCTCGTTCTATAGGACATGAGACCAGAAAGAGCGGATGGAACGGGTGAGGCTGACATGACGAGGAATCCCACGGCAGGCAAGTCGAGAATTTCTTCGTCATACCGCTCGGATTCATCCTCATTAAAAGGGGCAAGCAGGGCAAGGACCTTGTTAAACAGCCTTGCACTGACAGATGCAGGGTCTAGCAACATGGGTTGCAGTTCGGATAGAGTGCGTGCTGCGCCGATAGGCAGAGCAGAGGAGGGTGCCATGGACTCTGGACGGGGACTTAGTCACACGGGATGATGGATGGGTGAGAACCACCTTGGCCGATGCGGTAAATGGCAAGGTCGCCAAAGTTAATGACAGTGGAGGAAGGGGAGAGAACGAGTTCTGAAGCTGCCTCGCCACCCACGAGGCCGGAGGTGACGCCAGAAGGAGGGTCAATTTTTTGGCCGTACATGTATGCGTAGAGTTGGTAGCTGAGCACGCGCTCGCGGTAGGCGTGGTCGAGTTCGACGACCTGTGGAATGGGAGGTTAGGGTTAAGGATGAAAGGGAGAGAGAGGAATACCCCTCCGGATTTTGGGATTTTAACGACAGAGAGGTTGGTGCCGTAAAGACGCTGCATCTCGGCGTTGAGCTTTTCGTGACCGACGACGAGAATGACGTTTACTGGGGAATGAGGTGAAGCGGGAGGGGAGGGTGGAGAGAAAGGGGCATACTTTGGAAGGCGTCGATGCATGCTCTGATGAGGGTGTGACGGGTGTCCGCACCGGAACCGGAACTGGGACCGGACGCGAATGAGGAGGGCGTGTCGACAATCAAACCAGATACGCGTGCTGTGCACGCCTGAATAAGGTTGAGGAGAAAAGTATGGGAAAGGGAAAATACCTTGAGGATCGAGATCATGTCGCTCGAGGACATTAATTCCGAGGTTACGGATTAAGCGATCGAGGAGACGGGGATTTGATTTTGTGTCGTGATGGCCGTACCAATAAGTCAGTGGAATAAGTGCATTTGAAGCGAGGGCGGTGGGAGCCGACGTGGCCGCGGAACCCAAAGGATTGGCAGGGGTGGCAGTTCCAATAGGGCTTCTGACGACGGCAGCTGAGATTGTCCCAGGGACAGACCAGGCACCCTGGAGAGGAGTGTGAGAGATGAGGTAGATGGGTGGAAGGAGGGCAAACCTGTGCGGGATCGAGATTGACGAGGATGGGGGACCAATTCTGGGCGACACGAAGGGCGTAGTTTGTAATGATTTTTGAGATGGAAGTCTTTCCAGAGTTTTCGGGGCCCAAGATGAGGACCCTGGGGGGTCGTGAGTTGGCGTGATGATCGTCGTCGGAAGGAGGGGATCCATGGAGGTCGCGGAGAGCACGGACGCGCATCTGCTCGAATGCAAAGTGGAGGTTCGCATAGGCAGACATCGGAGTCTCGTCCGAGACATATTCAGTAGAGGGACGTCCAGTGACGTGGAGGAGGAGGGGGGGGTGGGTTACAACCTACCTACGAATGGATAAGACGAGACACTCATCTGTATAGTGCAGCCTTGCCAAGTGAACACGGCAGCCTTGCACTCGGATGTAAAGAGATAAGATTTCCCGTCCGCGAGTTCTGCACCGAACACCTCAGCCTGTCCGGCGACGAGCTGAGAGCATGGTCAACGACATCAAAGCACGCATGGGCTCGTTGTACACGCCTTTATCGCGAGCGACGTGGCCGGGTCGAGTTCGAAGCGGTACTCTTGTTCTGCGAGGAGACGCCATTCCTTGCAATCTGCCATCCTGCGACAAGCACGGATTAAATATTTATATTATATTACTGTATAATATTAATATGAAGGTGCATATACGCGCCTCCCCCCAAGTTCTCCCCATACCCCCCCTCCTGCCCTCCCTCAATGATCCCCTCAAAGCTCGACACCGCCGCCGCCCTCCTCCTCAAACCCGAACTTGAACCCCGCCTCGACCGCGCCGATGCCCTCCTTCTCAGGTCCTCCCGTTTCTCCCCCACTTCCGATTCGCCCAACTCATGCCATATGCACACAGGCGCAAGATCGACTGGCACATCATGCCCTTCATGTGCAGTGCGTCCACCCTTTCTCTCTTCGTCCCCCGCCTCACAGTGTGCCCGCAGTCATGTACCTGTGCGTCCTCCTACCCTGTCCCCTCCACCTCCCTCCTCATCCCTCCGAAGAATCACCTTCATGGACAAAACGACCCTCGGCGAGGCGGCTATCCTCGGCATCCAGTCCGTCTTTCCTCCTCTCCTCTCCTCTCCGTCATCCGACCCCGTTTCCGCAGGTCCGGCGCCCATCTAGACGCTACCCAGTACAACTGGCTCGGCACCATCTTCTACTTCAGCTACCTCATCTTTCAGTACCCCCAGAATCTCGCTCTCCAGCGCTTTCCCGTCGGCAAGTGGATGAGGTACTTCCCCATCCATCTCCTCCCCACAAGCCTGAAGGCCTGACCTCTCCACAAGCATCAACATCTTCCTCTGGGCCATCATTCTCTGCTGCCATGCCGCCTGCACCTCTTTCGGCGCTCTCTTTGCCGTTCGTTTCCTCCTTGGCATGTGTGAAGGCGCTATCACCCCCGGTTTCATGATCGTCACCTCCATGTTCTATACCCGCGCTGAACAAACCCGCCGTGTTGGCTACTGGTGTCAGTCCCCGCATCCCGTCCTTCCTACTCATCTCACCTTTTCCATTTCAGTCCTCATGAATGGCTTTGCTGTCATCATCCTCGGCTTCATTGCCTATGGCGTCCTTCATATCGACACCCCTTCCTTCATGTCCTGGCAATGGTATGCATCTCCGCTCCCGCTTCCATCATGACTCATTAATCTTCCCAGGTTGATGATCATCACCGGTGTTATCACGTTGCTCACCTCCGTTTTTTTTTGGTGAGCATGATCCCATCTGGTCGCTGTCCTTCCTAGAATGTTGTGAACCATCCCGGTTCGCTCATAGGTTTTTCTTCCCCGATTCTCCAACAAACGCCTGGTTTCTAACTTCTGAGGAGCGCTTCGCCGCCGTCAAGCGCATCCAAGAGAATCAAACGGGCGTGGAAAACAAATCTTTCAAGATAGAACAGTGAGTCGCTTCTATCCAAGCTCTACTCCCGTCTCATCAGTGTCCCTAAGATTCTATGAAACCGTCAAAGATCCCAAAACCTGGCTTCTTGCTTTTTTCGCCGGTGCTGCGTACGCCTCTTTCTTCATTTGTCGCTCTACATTCTCACCTGAAATCTCCATTCAGCAATATTGTCAATTCCGTGCGACCCATCTCTCCATACTTGGGTTTCACCGCTCAATTCACACCATTTCCCAGCTCACTAATCAACGTCAGCTCATAGTTAATCAATTCGGCTTTACTGTTCTTCAGACAACTTTGCTTGGCTGTGTCGACGGCGCCGTCGAAAGTGCGCACATTTGTCCGATTCTCTCCCGCTTCTGTCTGCTGACCATCTTTTCGTCAGTTTTGACAATCTTCCTTGGCGTGACTCTTGCATCACAACCCTTCATCGGCCGTGCATACGCCGGTGTCCTCATGTATATTCCCGCTATCCTCGGCGCAATACTAGTTAGTACCTTGCCATTTTCGGACAAGGTTGGCCTGCTCTTCGCCTATTGGATTTCAAGCAAGTTATCGTCATCGTCATGTCCACCAAATATGGCTCATCTCATACTATCATCTCCTCAGTCTTTGCCATTGCTCCATTTACGATTTTCCTAGGATGGGTGGGCTCCATAGTAGCTGGTCATACCAAACGCGAGTTCATTCGCCCCTCACTTCAAGCCCTTCTCTGATTGGTCATCTGCAGGTATTACCACAAATGCCATCGTGCTTAGTGCGTATGCCATCGGAAACGCCGTTGGTCAGTTTATGTGGAAGTCACAGTACCGGCCACGGTAAGAGTTATTCAACTCTTTTTTTTTCTCGACGCTCAACTGTTGCAGGAACCATATCCCCTGGGCTGTCATCACTTCTACCAACTTCGCTGCCGCGGTCGCCCTCCTAGTGTTACGCTATCTGTACTCGCGTGAAAACCAGAGGCGTGACCTTGAGACTCGGGATGAAACGTATGACGCTGTTTATGTAAAGACAGAGACTGGAGAAGAAAGGCACATTGACAAGGCAAGCATATCCATGGGCCTTCGTTCTGCATGATTTTCACCATTGTTCGCAGGCTTTCCTTGACTTGACCGACAAACAAAACCGCGATTTCCGCTATATCTTATAAGCTTTCGTCTGTAAAGGACTCCTTTCCGAAGACTATACATTAGCTATCGGTGTATGCTTGATGGTATCTATTACTTGGTGTGCAGACTGTGAGTCTTGGTAGACGACCATCTGGCAGTTGTCCTTGACAAGGTGTTCAGTTGGGATAGCTTGCTGTGCTCAGATAATAATCTCCCGTCTTTTTGTCTCCGTTAATCTGTAGAGACCGGTTCCTTGTCCTTGTGAGAGAGTGTGCACCATCAACGGTGATACAGTATATATTCATCGTGGTCCGAGCGTGTGGAATCAGAACTAGTACCTCCGGCAAACTCGAGCAGGCTGCAGAGTGACGAACAAAGATAATTGCATGTCGAGGAAAACCCAGCCCAGCATGCAAGGACGAAACCGTCATCACTCGGCCCTCCGATGCGGATCCTGGATGGGCATGTCGAATATACGGAGCTGCAACGCCGACTCGAATCCAGACCAGCACATCATTTGAGCGACCGGGAATCGTCCGAGTCGCGAGCCAAACGACGTGGATGATGTTGGTTGTGCCCCTTACATCGTGGATGAACTCACTGTGAGTCGCTCAGCCATTACTATCGCAACTGCGTGTGAGCTGGTGGTTGAGCGCCAAGTTGCGCGTTCTATTGGCATTAACCACGCTTCGTCGGCATGTTCTTCGCCTGTCCAAGCCCTTGCCAGTGTTCGCTGCGGCGACGTGGCACGTACACGACTATACGGGTGTAGTGCGTGTCATACGGGTCTAAGCAGTACCAGCCGCTCAGGAAAGACCATGACGGCATCCTTCGACGCGAACAACGCCATAGTACGGTAAGCAGCCCGAGATGAAGTTGCCCCTGTCTCGCGAGCTCCTCGGTTGACTCTTTCATCCCGAAGGGGAAAACATCACGAAACGTTTGATCCGTCACGCTGGCGCGTTCTGGTGCGAGTGCAAAGCCGATATGCCGGGGCGTACTCTGCGAGCAGTGGCTCGTTGCTGGTAGGTCACTGGTAGCTCGCTTGCCTCAGTTACGCTATAATCAAAAGATCGCCGCTTCTGTAAGTCGGGTAATGGTTAGGACTCGTTCAGACTGCTCGGTTAACGCAGGACCAAAAGCCGGTCCTAGGACTTGAGGACCATGACAGCATTGCCCGAATTTGTAGCGGCTACCCTTAGTACTATTTGTCATCATAATATTTTACTTCATAAATTATATTTTCTACCAATATTCTGTTATTTTTTGTTGTGGGATATTTTTCTGCAAGATGCTATCAGTATCCAGTAGTAGCTTTTTCACGAATGAATATTGTTTGTAGCTGATAACCGATAATCTCTGACGGCGGCAAACACCGCCCAAATATTGTTACTTTCAAGTCGCGCTGACTAAATATACAGGTATATTTATTTTTCCAATAAGATTTATTCAACTGACCAAATCTCTTGTGACCTCATTGAGTCCTGCTGTTACCCGAGGTCCTGCAGTCCTATCGGCTAACCGTTTCACTGATGCGTGGCACCGATGGCGACACGGCCCAGCTCGACAAAGTTGAAGCGGGGATTAAATAATTTTTTATACGTCGGTTTGCCATCGGAATGCTTCGCCCCAGCATTTCCTCTTTTGGACGGCTGGTCACCGGTCTAAAAGAGGCAAGCGTGGCAAACCGTCAATACACTGAGAAAAGTAAAGTCACCGGTATTAAGTGTCAGAATCACTGTAATTTACTTGCCACACGCAATGATAACCAGTGACAAGGACACTGATGTTCAAATCAGCCATGATACTGATTGGGGCGAGGGTCTACTGGAAATCAGTGAAGAGGAACTAATTTGTAGCGTCTCAGGCACTTCAAGGGGACTGTACAACACCCAGTTGATGGAAATAGTCTATTGTGGTTACTGTAGCAGCAGCGTAGCAGATCTTCAAGCAACAGAGTGTATATTATGACCAAAAAAAAGTTCTACAAAAACTTGCCCATTACAGGATCGAACTCGCAACTCCACAAACCTGCAGGGAAACTGTCGAGCCTGCAGAACCACTCAGCAATCAATATTTTCACAAGTCTATTAGTGATATATGTACAGTACTTTATAGACTATTTTTGTGCAGTATTTTATTGACTAATATGTACAGTATTTTATGGACAGAGAAATTTGTGCAATGCGGATCTAAAAATCAGTGACACCGTACGTGCCACTGAATAAGAGTGTGTCACTTGTGACCACGGAATTAGTGACAACGTCACTTTTTTTCCAAAATCAGTGTCACGGTCCCTGAATACCAGTGATTTTGCTTTCATCAGTGGAGATCTCCTCAATCTTGGTGAGACCCGGGACCCCCCAGAGCTATTTACTTTCTTTGAGTGCCTTGCACAGCGATCCTAAGTACACTATGAGAGAATTTAAGCACGACCCACCCAATGTTTCTCCCCCACACCTGCATAATCCCTTGCCCCCAACATGCAACCCTTCCCTTCAAACACGTTGAGGGTGACCGCCAAACACATTCTCAAACTCACACTATACCACATGATGTGTTCATCCTACGACTTTGAGGACGTCAAGACAGCTCTCAACGACCGAACAGACTGGTCAATTGAACTGGTGAGAACTCTTGATACTTGCTCATCGTTACCTCAGATAACTCTGATCGCACCAACCATTGTACAGTTTCGTAGTTGCTTCACGTACGACCCAATTGTCCTCTGAACGTCCTCCAAGACTGATAATGTCCTGTAGCATTCATCTTAGCAATGGCAGCTACCTTTTCACCCTGTGCACCTTGTCTCTCTTGTTCATGGCCGAAGGCATACACATCCATTACGGCCGCCTTTCACCTACGGAACTCAAGGTAGCCACCTGCTAGCCGTGATCTTCTCTTGTCTAAATGAGATCCTGACAGGAACGTGCTGAGAACATGGGTTACGCGACGTTTGCAATTCTGTTTGCTTTACTTGATATCGGTGTCGTGATCGTTCGCGTCGTCGGGCTCGTTGTATTGTCTGCAACGCCCGGAGTTGCGGCGGGTCTTGTTTTTGTCAGCGTGCTGCCGTCCGTCATACTCCCGTCGCTCACCTACGCGATGAACCTTTGCAAGCGGAGGAAGCGCGGGGTCTGTAGAGAAGGAGAGGTGGAAGCTGGGGTTGTAGATGATGAAACACAGAACTAGGCACATACCTGATTGTATTACGACTAGATAACATCGTGACTGGGGGATGTCATCTTCGGCTACACACAGATCGAAGAATATGTGTCGTGGGTCTTGGCAAACTGAGAAGAGCACAGCCACTCATGTGGAAACCACCGAAGTAGTACCGCCGTGTCTCGGCTTTTTTCCATACTTAATCGGCGCAGCGACGACTTTGAGCGCACAGACATGTCAAGATACCGCGAAGTAAGTTCAAGTCTAGTGTGTCCACGATTTGTTGAATCAATGACACCACAAGGCCTACGTGGCCCAGCACGGCCATGGTGACAACCCTTACTATGCATACATCTCGACCCACTTATGATCAGTGCCAGTCGCATAACGGTCAGTACGATCCGCAAAACCCCCCTGATTTACAAAGATCCATCTCTGAGGCAAACTACTCATATCATCACACAGATCCCTTCCGGATCCTGCCCTCTTACGCCCCTCAGTTGCATTCCATATGAATATCAACAACCACAGGCGGCGTATCCTCTTCCAGGGAAACATACTCATCAACCCAGCCACTATCATCATCACCGCAACCCACGGATGATTGCCTCGGTAGATCATATTCCCTATACAACCAGCCTTCACATACTTTCTGTTGAGGCGAAGTAGCGCCAACTTGAAACAAGGCAAGCTACGCTTGGCCCGTGCACCGAGACATGGAACGTATTGTAACACATACCGTATACTTAGGCTACAATACAGAACAAAGGAGAAAGCACTCCATCTTCTCCTGCGTGACGCGTACCCTTTTCGTCCGACCTCGCCTAGACTTTCCCCGCCTTGGCAATTGCAATTTGAAGGCTCCTTGGGTTCCTCATACATCCTCCGCAATGACACTGACGCTGGACGATCGGGTTCTTCTTACACCCCCCGGTTATGGCGACATGGACACGAGGTGGCTTCGTTCCCAATTCGGCGTTCTCGAAGTGTGCAGATTAAGTGGCACTTATCCGAGACGAACCGAACTGACCTCGAAGTTACATCGCCTCGACAGCAACACTACCTTGTCACCTCGGCTGAAGGCATTATGCAGCCTCTTCTCAGGAAGAACCGCCCGGAGGTGTCCTCCAGGTCTACTAATCCATCCGATATTCAGGTTTGAATGACTGTTATGAGTGATCTGAATCATGGAACGACGGATGCCACTCCAAAGACCACCTCAATTTCCGATACCAGTGCGGTCGTCCACTGTCACGTCGTGTCAACCGGTGAGTACCCCGACCCCTTGCTGCCTTCGCCCTCCAAAGACCTTCCAACAGCCCTCTCTCCTCGACTTACTCCACCGTACATCACCCTATCATTTCCCTTTCAGAGAGACATCGAACGGAGCGCGGTTGTACCTTCGTTGTTGTTGTCGTCCCTCACCCCTGGCGCCCTTCTCGTAGGCTTCCACTCCCTGCCTTCTACCTTCTCGTACCTTTACTCTCTTGCGTCACCTCCACGCGCACCTCTCGTCTGCCTGGCACAACATTTCCCTCATCCCACTTTTTTCTCACAACTTGAACGGCCGGAAGCGGGCCAAGAAGGCGAGCGCGAACAAGGTGCGAAAATGATTTGTGCTGCGTATCGAGCGTATCGAGCGTCAGAGGCGATCGCGTCGATACGGCATCGCTCACAGCAGAGATGAGCATGGTCTGCGTAGCTTTTCAGATCAAGTCGCAAACCTATCTATTTTATCCATTGCAACACGTGCACGATGATATCTCTCGACGTCATAAGGTCATGGTTCACACCGAGATATGACCTACCAGCCAGCATATATTGTGCAGTACAACCGGGGAGGACCCACGATGGTGAATGGAGGATCCTATATGTCGTGACTCAGAATGGTGAATTTAAGTTCCTCGAACGTCAAAAAAGAGGTGCGTCATGTCCAATACTCTTCCATCCGAACTCCTGCATGCATGATCATACTACCGAAGCAACGTATTCAGCATATGATCAGTTGTTCGAACAGATTTTGTTCTGTAGACACAGTCGACAACATTTGGAAACCATCTCAGCAACAATATGAGCGAGCAACACTGGGGCTTCATCGTCATCGGTGCCACGTCGTCCACTGCTGTGCAACTAGTAGCACTGCACGTATATGAAAGCCCTCGCGCTCGTCGTTCGGCCCAAATCGAGAACTCGCCTATAAACAAATCCACCTCCTTTTCTGTGATTCCTGCATGGATGATGACGCATACTCTAGGTCGTTTCACGACCGGGTAGGCCATTGGCGTGATCCCGTATTCCGTCTCCGAAAGATTGTCCACGAGGTTTCCTGCACGAGGCGTAAACAACTGGGACGACCGGGGGGCACAAGGCACGATCAGACTTTGTGAGCGTGGTACTGGATTTGTCGAGAGCAAGGATGGTTTCGGAGCGATGGAGAGTTTCTGGCGCACATAGAGAGGGAAGCACGGCTGTAGACTGTGGCGAACCTTCAACGCTACCATGATTGGTCTGCCAGTAACACCAACTGAAACGGTCAACGCTACCTAGGCTGGCCCTTGGTCCCTTGCCCTAGGTGACCCCGAGACACAGTGCTTGTAGATGCATCTGATTGCCTCGTCGCCACCTGGCGAGTCCCCAGTACATATGACAGTGTCTTCTGTCGTGCTCTGTGTCGGTTCATCCTTCCTCGGTGCGAGTTAACGGTGGGCGACCCCACAGTCCGGGGGATAACACATGCACAGCCATGCCATGAGCATGTAAGTCAGGCACGGGGCGAATTGGCTGCGGTGAATGGCCTCCGACGGGGGCCTGTCCGGGTCGGACTCAAGCAGTGACTGTGTATCCACTTCGGACGTAAGCGTTGGCAGCGACTTATGCCATTCGGCAATCGTGGCTGGAAGCCAAAAGAGAGGTGAAGAGTGCTTGAACTGGATGTGGTTAGATACATACATATATGTAGTACGTACTACGACGGAATGGGCGAAATAGGGCAGTGGCCACTTTCCGGCCCGAAACTGGACTCGAAACTGTCAGGGAGCGCCGCTGGGAGGGTGGGATGAGTGCCAAACGGTTGAGCTCGAGCCGACAGAAGTCGGGCAGCCTCGGACGAATGGGGGGAATGGAATGATGACCGCATGCTGTGAGAGGGAGCGACGGTCGGGCGAAAAAGAAAGACGCAGGACTACGACAGCCGAAGGTGAGCGACCCACCTTAGGAGTGCCACTCCCTTTCTCACGCATAGCTTACGCTTCGAAACTCAGCAAAGTAGATGTTCATGCCAAGAACGACGTTGACGTCAGATCAGCACAATCAGGATGATCATGGAGACTAACACGACTAGATATCTCTATTCCAGTTCTCATCAAACATCGCCAGGTTCCATCCTCCTTCCTGAGCACCGTCGCGTCCACGTCTAAGCAAGCAACGGAAGAATCACTGACAGACGATAGACTCGCCGCGAGTCCAGGGGTTGCAGACAGCGCAACCAGCCCCGCGATGCGGACAAAGACGAACCCAACGTCGAGCATGGCGAACAGAATTGCAAGTTACATAACCCATGGTTTCAGCGTGTTCCTGTGCTTTCTTAAGACGGGTCATCGTCATGAAGGACAGTTGGTTTCTTTACCTTGCGTTCCACAGGTGAGAGTCGACTGTAAAGTCTTGGTACTAGTTGGTCATGTCATATAGAGTGAGTTTAAGCAGGTGCTTGGCGATGACCCCGTGAGGCCACAGGGTGCACGCGGGGTTAGGGTGTGGTGTGGTGTGGCGAAATCGCATTGTTTTTTAGTACAAATACACAGCTGTATGTCATGATATAGCTCTGGTGTTAAGGCTTCCCTGAAAGGCTCTCTCAGATTCGGATATTTCAAAAACCGAAACACGGCGGTTTCCACAAGTGTGGCTGTGCTCTTCTCAGCTTACCAAGACCCGCGACACATATTCTTCAATCCACGTGTGGCCGAAGATGAGCATCTCCCAGTCACGATGTTATCTAGTCGTAATACAATCAGGTATATGCCTAGTTCTGTGTCTCATCATCTACAACACCAGCTTCCGCCTCTCCTTCTCGGCAGGCCCCGCGCTTCCTCCGCTTGCAAAGGCTCATCGCATAGGTGAACAACGGGAGTATGACGAACGGCAGCACACTGGCAAATACAAGACCCGCCGCAACTCCAGGGGTTGCAGACAATATAACGAGCCCGACGACGCGAACGATCACGACACCGATGTCAAGTAAAGCAAACAGAATCGCAAACGTCGCGTAACCCATGTTCGAAGCACGTTCCTATCAGGATCTCATTTAGACAAGAGAAGATCGCGGCT
>JBBPLE010000013.1:0-40521 GCA_038089675.1 Boletales sp. KT-2023b
TGCACAAGTTCATTAAGACGGTGAGCAGAATAAGTATGGCCGGAGTCGCACATCTTATTGGCTTGCCGACTTTTCATGCTTCGGGTGAACTATAAGCTGATTAAGCCAAATTTAGCCAAAAAAAGATCAGTGTGAAATTACTGATGAAGTGCCAATGTGGAGTTGCAAGAAGAAAGAAGTGCGAGAAGTGCAGATTTGGCTATCGTATGTCTGTATGTCCAACACCGTTTCCTTCCAATATCCTGCATTTTGCGTTACAGCAGCACTGGAGTTCTGTGAAAATCAAACTGTTGGTCTACGGAGGTGCCGATGTGCATTCAATCACGCCTAGTGGTGATACAATACTTCGCCAAGTCCTGCGACCAACACACTCTTGGGACTTGGTGAACGCCTTCATCAATGCTGGCTGCAATTCTGAAGGGAAAACAATTTTAGATGCGGCTATGGATCGTGGCTACATTTCAGTTGTTGAGCTTCTCTCGCATAACATCCCACTCGGACAGCTTCCTGCCAATATCTTGGTTTTCATGCTACGACATTGCTCAACTCCTCAGATCATTGAGTCCCTAGTTCCTAGAGGTGCCGATGTGCATTTCACCACCATCAATAGGGATACCGTACTTCATTTGGCCATTGCTGGTTACCATTTGGAAGAGATGTGTTGGAGATTGGTGAAAAATTTTCTGGATGCCAGCTGTAACCCTACAATCTACAATTCTGAAGGAACAACGTTCCTAGAAGCCGCCATCGAACGCGGATACATGACAGTGATCGAGCTGCTATTCTCACACAGTGATCCACTGGTACTTCCTCCCAACATTCTCCGGGTCATGATGCAAAAGCGTCAACCGGGCCGGATGATCGAGGTCCTTGTTCAAAAAGGTGCCGATGTGCATTGCACGTTGCGCACTGGCGATTCCGTACTTCACCTTGCCATTGCTGGATATACTGAAGAAACGTGTCGGTTCTTGGTGAAGATGTTCATCGACGCTGGCTGCGATCTCGCCACTTGCGATTCCAATGGCAAGACGGTTCTCAGAGTTGCTGTTGACGTCGCTACATTTCGGTGGTCGGACTTCTACTCTCGCGCAATGTTCCATTTCCTCCGTGTCTCGAAATCTTAGCAATTGCCCTACGTCGCTGCTGCACTGCTGAGATGATTCAGCTGCTAGTGCAAAAAGGAACCACCAGTGGTTTCCCCGATCTTTCCCGGTTTGATTGGGATAATCTGCTTCAGCTCATTTATGTGTACTACTCCAACAGGAAAGACTGTCAGAAGGTCGTCGAGACCCTGCGTGCTGCACGCAAGGCATGCAATGTGCATCTGAGTCCCGATGATGCATCGCCTACCCACATTGCGAAGGCACTGAGGCTCGAGTGACAAGATTAACTTGGTGGGTGTCGCAGTATTGCGCTGTCGGGTGGATTGGTACTCAAGTATCATGTCTTCGTCAGGCTATCGTCATATATTCTATGATTGGTTGAAAACATAGCGGCTTTCTGCGGGTACTCTCTGTTCATGTTGTGTTTCTGCTACGTACCAACGTCGCAATATTGTCTGGCGGGTCAGAGATTACCTGTATCACTTTAGTATGATATAGCCACTATGGTGAAAGTTACACAGATGGTATAAGACATTGGCCAAGATCAAGCAAAAGGCTGAACAACATGGAACGAGTATCTTGAAAATAGATGGAATCCACATCAATATGGGGCGTCAACAAGTGACTGAAATCTGGTAAACCATAGATTCAGCGTATTTCGGATCGCCGTCTGAAGGAACTAAGCAGTGCTGTGAGTCATGATCACAACCGTCCACAACTAGTTTCACTCGGAGGTACTACTTCCGCCGAGTGTATCCGCGTCCCTGATCCATACCTCGACCGCGCCTCGTGCGCAATAAAAATCCCCCCACCCCATGCCATCCGCAACGACGCGACGTGACGCGTCAAAGAAGCCACGAAACATTGCACCGCTATCGCTCTAGAAAGAAATCAAAAGATCAAGGTCCTGGAAAATGACACGATAGGAACGGGGACGAACCGGGCCTACGTTCATGCGAACCGTCGGAGACACCATGGTACTTTTTTTTTCAGGATTGTATCCTGCCTGTGAGCATTATCTCTGCAGCAACTTTGTAATTGCAACGCACCCAAGACCAGGTGCTTCATTGCTCAGGACGACGACACACCCGGGATATTCAAAATCCCCCATGCGAACAAATCCGATGCAATTCCGGTGTTGAAAGTAGTCTCTTGTCGGTCCGTATGCGAACCTTTTCCGAACTATGAGAAGTTGTTTGATCTTTTCCGAGATTGCTTCGTCGAAGCATTCATGATTCGGATACAGGTCTCCGTAGAAGACACAGCTAGTGCGAGTCGGCATCATTAGGTAAACTATCCAGCGTTTCAACCATGCTCACGGAAATCCGTCGCAGCGCAACAAGATGAGGGCGTACGCCTGGACTTTGAAGTTAGTGTCCACCTGGTAAAAGGCGCCAAAAAAAAGCAAATCGGTGACTCGGGAACATCGACGGGCGCACCCAACTCTCCAATGATTGTCCGATTTGCTGAAACATCCCATCAGTGGATCTATGCCGATGCAACATATGCCACTCACAGTGCTGTCGATCGGTTGCCATCAATACGATCATAGAAATCACGCGGGTTCAACACTCACTCATGATTATCCACAAATGTTACAGCGTCCCCTGGTCGAATTGCGACAAGAGAATTGTCGAGAATTCGTCGGAAGTCATACGACGAACTCAACTTGCTCGCTTGGTGAAAGTTGTCGTGAAGTGGTACATCAAAGAAGGCCGTCTGTTCCATATTTCAGTCTTCCATGTGCCGGATGTTCGCATAAGAATTATACCTGTCCCTGGAACGCTCGCACGTATGAAAGTACCTTTCGCACACTGTGTTTCACCGTCAGCAAGCACATCGGGAGCAGAAGGAACCAATGCCAACTTGGGGGTCCAACATTCTGCCACGACAAACAACCTTTCCCTGTCTTGGACTCCACGAGTCCTTTGAATCTGAAGAAACATGTCCGTGAAAGGTGTCGAGCCATCAAGACGTACATCTCTCACAAACTCGTATAAGAAACTTCGATCCATGTGCTTGATGGCATCCAACCTAAATCCACCCCCACCTGTTACCTAGTATACGATTTTAAGTTATACCTGGGACGGGGGCTAATTGCAGCTACATACATCGAGTATCCACGAACCCCAAGCGAATAGGTCATTTTGCACCGCAGGATGTCGATGATTGATCTGGATATTGTGTAAAGTCAGACAGTTAATCCCACGTTCGGACACAAACATCAATTCCAAGGAGGTAATCATAGTTCCCCAGCTCAGTGTCGACCTGATTCGACCAACCGTTATGACTCTTGTTCGAAATGCGATAAATGCCATGAGTCTTAGTGAGATCGTCCCAGTCAAGTCCTATCATGGTGAGGGAATCAGGCGGGACTTTTCATAGTGAAACCGACCTGTGAAGTGTTCACGGGTCCACGTCATCGTGCTATACTGTCATCCCAGAATAAATAAAGTCCTTATTACTCATTGTTCCTCAAAAAACAATTATTTACCTTTCCTTGTCGTCCGGGAAAGTCAAAGGCTGTCCAGCCCTACCAGAGCTGGAGAATTACGCTCGTGGAGAGAATATCCACGTACTTTAATTTCACGCTCATGTCCCACGGCACGGAGTCGGTTCTTGGGATCCACAGGCGTAGCAGGAAACATTTCCGGCCTGTCGGCCCCAAGTTTATGCTGGCGTGCAGGAGGTAAACGTCCACAGAACAGCAAAAAAAATAGATGAATCACATTGAGTACTGCATCTACGATAACACTCATGTGGTTTTGACGCGCTGCAGAGCAAGCTTCAAGGAGGTCCTGCCGGGTACCCCACCTAGTTGAAATGGCTCCCCTCTGGTCGAATTCTCCTATGTCCCACTGGAGACGCAACAATTTGGAACAATTGAAGTATGATGCAACCAAATCTTCAAGTCGGACATACCAGATCATACGCATCATATCCTTGCCCATGCTGCTACACAATTAGGGACGCGTATTATCTCGAAAGCAGAGAAACCGAAACCTTGCCGTTCATTGCCTTGTTTGGCGGAGGCAACCAAGCGAGTGTGAACCCGAGCTCCGCCAGATGAGATAACTCGTTTTCAAAATGTTTCCACCAACTCATGTCGGGATGTCGGGCATCCCATGTGAAGAATTGGATCTATAACGCTGTTATGTACAAAATGGAGTATCCTTCGAAAAGCCAGACCAACCATTACGGGGTTTGGGGCATCTTCTGGGCCCAATCGCATTTGAGGCAACGCAGGCCTAACAAAGGTAAGTAGCAGGCGGTCAATCCATGCAAAGATGACTGCGTTCATGTTTCTTCGTGTGCGACTTGAAAGTATCAAATGATATTATAGGCTAATTTTAAACTCCGCTCGGTACTTAAACTTGTTTGTGTTTTTTTTCTTCTTTCAACCGAACCGTTTACCTGGCTGACCTCACACGCCTTTGTCGTTGGGTATGCGTTCCGCATATCGATAGCACACGGGAGCTGTGACACTGTGTAGTCTGCCTATAGGGAACGGCCAATATAATCGCTCTGATCACGAAGATCTACGTCGAGAGGAGTTTCATGACTTGGCAACAAATTCTTGCACGTACATACATACCTATAACAAACCTATATTGTACTACATACTACGCAGGGGAATCAGTTTGCTATCAATAAATCGACCATACATTAAAAGATTCTCCTACATTGCTGCTTGGCATATATCAATAATCTACCCTTTACTCGCTCTCCCTAACCGCCGTGGAACGATGTCTGTGTCTTTCATGGGTGAGAGTCGAGTTGGTATGCCCAGCCCTTCGCCTGCCTGTGATGACGTTCGTGTCAGTAGTCACACCACCATGTGATGAGTGCGGACAGGTTACCTGTGTCAAATTCCAATCGAATGTCGGAGGTTCGCAAACACCAAACAGGTTTATCTTGCGCTTTTTCTTCTTTGGTACTGCGTCCGCTTCCGAACCGTCTTCTGTATTGCCTTTCGGTCGTGATGATTTGACATTGGATTTCTTGGCGGGTTCTGGAGAGGTACGTTTCCTAGAGTTTGGCTTCGGCTTCGGGTCCTTGGTCTTTGCATGTGTTTTGTCGCCGTCGTCGCTCGGAGTAGTGGTTTTCTTCTGCTTGACTACCTTGGGCTTTGTCGGTTCCTTTGTTTCCGTCTCCTTCACTTTCCCCTTCCCCTTCTGTACCTCTCCCATCTCAACATCACTTCCGCGATCATCGTCTTGCACTGCCTTTTGTTTGCCTTTCGCCTTCGCCTTCGTACTTTGCTTTGGGGCAGTCGGTACAGCGGGGGGTGGATCAAGAATCTCGACATCGCTGTCCTCAAGGATGGGATCAGGTTGTTTGACTGGCCGTGAATCTGGCCGCGGTTTAGCAGGGACGTCGGCAGGCTTACTGGAGGAGCGTTTGACCGTAGATGCAGGCTTGCTGGACTTCCCTTTGACTTGTGTGGACGTAGAAGGCGGAGAAATCGTTGCCTCCGGCTCCGCGTCCGACTCTGCTGGTGCACTAAGAGGTAGCGCCTTCTTACTTGATGGCTAATCATTATAGAATACATGTGAGATGTGATGTTAAAGGAAGGCGCAGAAACTCACCTTGGGTTTGGAGGCAGCAGCTAACTGAGATTCGAGCTCGGTAATTTTCTGCTCCAAGGTGGTGATTTGTGTCCGCGAGCTGGTTAACTCAGTTTCTGCCACCTCTCGAGCCGTGGTTTGCTCTTCGAATCCCGTCTGTAGGAAGATCATTTATTCGAATTCTACAGTCCGTGAACAAAATTCTCCTTACCTTCCACTCCTCAAGAACATGCTTGAGTTTCTCGGTGCGATCCTTCTGCTTGGAAAGCTTTGTTTCCAGCGCGTCAATTTCTTCAGCACGCGTCTCGAGCTCGCCGATATGTTTCTTTGCTTCCCCGAGCTCTTGCTCAATTTCCGCCTTCTTCTTCCTGACTTCGTCAGAGGTCGCGTCCTCTCCCTTCTTCAAGTTTTGCCAGTTCGTGAGTTGGGTGCGAAGTTGTGTAGTCTCGTCCTGAGCAAGCTCAAGGGAACGCTTGAGTGAGGTAACTTGGGCGTCCAGGGCATCTCGCTCTGTGGTGACACGTGTGAGTTTGGAAGAATTTGCGGTAAACGTTGCCGTTGCATCCGCGTGGGTCTCTCGAAGGCGTCGGAGGTCATCCTAAGAGGAGGACACGTGTTTCACAGAAATTCACAAGGACAATCGAGTGAAAACACACCTCAACTTGCTCACGCTGCCTATGTGCAGCCTGTACGTCTGCTGTCTTCGACTTTACCTCCTCGGCTTGGGCTGCAGCCCGCGCCTTGAACTCCTGTACCGACTTCTCATAGCGATCTTTCACGTCCGTTGCTTGATCCCGAAACTCCTCCATCTCGTCAATCTGCGATTCGAGCTCTGCCTCGCGCTCCTGGAACTGTGTGATCTTGAAGTCCCTTTGGAGCCTCTTGACTTGCTCCATTCGCGCCACCTCCTGCATTTTGAGCACGGCGATGCGCTCGTCGTGCAACGCACACGCGACGCGGTACTGCTGTATCCGATGGTACGCCTGCATCGTGTCGCAGCCCTCGATCCAAGCTTTTCTCTCGTCCAGCCATTTTTGACGTTCGCTCATCCACGTCTTGCGCTCCCCCTCCCAGGACCTGCGCTCGGTGGTGAGCGCGAGGATGTCGGCCGCATGCTCGGAGAGGTCCTCGTTGAGCTTTTTGATGGTCTGTTCGAGGGACCGGTTCTTCTGGACGAGTTCGTTTATATGTGCCTGCTGGGACGCGACCATGGCTTCATGGGGTGTGGCGGTCGAGCCGGTATTGGTGGTAGAGGTGAGGATGGACGTCGTGCCCTTTGCGACAGGCGTCGAACGAAGCGGGGTCGGGGCGCGCCTCGCGTTTGGCACCCCCGAGAGAGATTTGGTTGGTTTGACTGGCGAACGCACGATCATCCTGCAAAAATTGAAAGAGAAGAAAGAGAGAAGGAAAACTTGTGCAAATTCAACGCGTCGCTGAAATGTTCAGTCGGAATTGATCGACCAGACAATCTCATCGACTCTTGTTCGCCGTAATGTATCGTGGTGCAAGGTGCAGGCAATGATTATGTAATTGGGTTCAAGTGTTACATCGACGTCACCCTACATATGACCGAGCACTGGCATTGGTTTATATGGCTCTTCCAGATACTGGATGTCTTCTGCAGACAATTTTACATCGACTCCCGCTTCAATCACATTAGCGGGATTCATGGCGAAGGCCTGTAGGACGTACCGATGATGTCATGCAGGTTAGCGAGACTGGTAGTACCAACAATTGGGGCGGAAACACCTTCATTGTACCAAGTGAACAAGCTGAACAAGGCGCGTCAACAATAGCACTAACCGTCCTTTGTAAGAATCCATGCAATTGCCACCTGTGCCATGCTCACACCCTTCTTTGCCGCTACTTCTTCGACGCTGGTTATATCGTTGAACAATGGTATGTAGTTCATAGAGATCAACGAATAACCTACCGCTTGATGATCGTTTCGTACGACGAGGCGGACGCGTAATTGCTGATAAACCTGATTCGCGTAAGCAATACCTTGTGGCTCGGAGGTCATGGCATTACCAGTCACTTTGGCCGCGATTGGTTTGCTGGCCCAGTGGCCTAGTGAGCGCGCCACGAGCAAGTGGCGACCATGGGATCGAACCCACACCAAACATCTGAAGCGTAGGGAACATTTCTCGCTCTTCTTCGCGATACAGCAGACTGTAGTGATTCTGCATGGAGATGAACGGCGTAAGCTTGTTCGTGATTGCATAGTCTTTTCAAAAGTATATGAACGACCCTGAAGTTTACACCCCCAAACACTCACTTTGCATGGCTTGGACTACCATACCATTGTCAGTGCAGGCATACATTAAGTAGTGAAGAACTGACATTGGTATGCCCAACAGGAACTCATCCCAATGTAGCGAACGTATCCAGCCTTCACGACGTCGTGAAGAGCTTGCATCTAAGTTGATGTAGCGTCGAGTTTGAATATTTATGGGTCAAACTCACGGTCTCTTCGATCGGTGTTTCCTTGTCGAACCTATGGCCTAGAGACATGTCAGCAAATATCAGCGCATCGGTTTGATACACACATTGAAGCACATCAATGTAGTCAAGCTGAAGTCGTTCTAGACTCTTCTTCACACTTGCGAAAATATGCTTGCGGCTCAACCCATGTTGGTTCACGTAGCCGTTCTGATCAGGATCCTTTCGTCCGCCGATCTGATGGACGTTGTACTGGCGGCCAACGACGTTGTAAACCTGCAACGGTTCTTGTCATCATTCAACATGATCACCAGATGCACCCGACCTTGGACATCACCACGATTTCATCACGAGGCAGGTTAAGCCGCTTGATCGCCCTTCCGAGAATGACCTCCGAGTAACCATTTGAATACGTCTAGAGCGGTTCGGATCAGTGAATCAGGACACGACGGATAGACTCACATCAGCGGTATCAAACGTCTGGATCCCCGCGTCGTAACTGGCATCCGCTAGGTCGAAATCGCATCAACAGGGACATCGATCATGTCACTTACGCTGCCTTGATGTGTTCGACGGCCTCCTCCTCGCCCAGGACCCAATCCTGCCATCCCTTATCACCGTATTGCATGGTCCCCAGGATGATCCTGGACACCTTCAGGCCCGAATTTCCAAGCCTCACTGATAGTTTGCGCTAGGTGTAATGCACGTCAAGCACAGATACATGCACTCACCATACGGAATTTTCTTGGTGGACGTGGACGACATGGTTGATTCGTACTGACAGTTTCGATGGGACACGGGTCTCCGTCTTATGTGGTCGAGAACTTGCACATTCTCACCGCCCTATTGATAGCAAGTGTCACTGGCCAACGAGCACCTGACTCGATGATTAGGCGCATTGCATCCGACCAATCGCTCGTCTTGTACCAGCTTTGAGTGGATCTACCAGTCGCCATCGATACCTTTAGTGGTAGCTTTGCACCAATTTGACGTCGCAAGGCGATGCAAATGGTGTACAAGTGAGATTCTTGCTATCGAAACGTAACCTCGTGTGAAAGGCCTTTGGGCCCAACGTGGAGAGAAATACCGACGACCTGGTCGTTATACCCAGAGGTAGAGGGGGCGGACAGCGCGATTCCGACCGTTACAGTGGCACCCCGCTATTTTATTACCCCCACTAGACCATGGCACCGCCCACCAGACTACGGCCCCACCTCAACGACCTCCTGCAAAAGAACCTCGAACTCGAGCACGTCGTCGCCGACCTGCGACACCAACTCACACAGTCGTTCGCAAAGTGGGCTGACGAACGAAAGACGTTGGCGACGGGATGCGACGCTCTCATGGCATCCTTTGCGAAATTCCGCGCACGGCTCGACGTGCAACCCTCGGATTTGGGCGACTCGGAGGGAGAGGTTGAGCGGAACCTGGATACACTGGGGCAGAACGAGGAGACCGGGGAGGTGGATAACCTGAACGGGGTGCCTGAAACGGAGGGGGATCAGGCGTCATCGGTGGCAGACGATCTGCGCGAGAGATGTCATGCGCTCGCCGCCGAGCTCCAGGTGAAGGAGGAAGAACTGGAGGAGTCCCGGAGGAAACATGAAGCAACTGAGGTGCAGTGCAAGACCCTTGTATCGAACCGTCTGGACTCTGATGTACTTCACACCGCACAAATCTTTTAGGAGGAATTACAACGCGTTCAACGTTCGTTCGAAGAACAGAGCGAGCAACTCCGAGAAGTTCTTAGTGCGTCCAGCAAGACAGATACCAGTAACCAACAACCCCCGGAGCGTCCGTGTGACGGTACCTCAGTAGAAGCAGATCCCTCTAAAAAGGAACTCCAGGACACGTCCGAGAAACTTAGGCAAGAATCCAGCCGGCTTAAACAGTTGCTGCAGCAATGGCAGAAATACGGAAATGATTGGAAAGGTGACGCTCAGTCAATGCGAGCCCGTGCATCAGAAGCAGAACAACGGGTCAAACAACTTACCGCACAGGTCAAGGCAAGTGAAGACACCAAAGCACTTCTGGAGAAGGAGGAGAGGGAGACCCAAAGACTGAACGCCGCACTTGTAGATCAGACGGTTTGTACACTGCATTCTCTGATACCTGCTCCGACACTCATATCCCTGCTTGCTAGGCAGCGGTGGAGCAGGAACGTAAAGCCTGTCAAGAGTCCTTGAAACGAATTCGCGATCTTGAGATGACGGTCTCACTCCTCCGAGCACAATTGTCACCCGAGCAACTCGCCTCCTTTGACGTCACCCAGCAACAGGTTGCACCAGAACCATCGAACCCGACAGAGCCACCGACGGTAATAGTTAGTTACCTGAAGCTCAAAGTATCGTGTCTTACATGTCTCCAGGCACGCCCAGACACCAATACTGCCAAACGCAGCGATATGATTGTATTAAAAATCCCATATCGGGTGAGGGAAAGTTTTTTAACAGCACGTCACGGTCGTCTCATTTGGTCGAACAAGTCCGTTAGGAGGCCATCAGGGGAAGTTAATGGATTTCAGGATAACCAACAAAACGTAACTTCGTTTTTCTCACGTATCCTGTTCGTTGTCAGCCAGACCGACTTATGGCCTTTTTTTTCCTGCAGCAACCTGCCGCCAGCTCGTCCATCTCTACGAGCCCCGTGCCACAGACGAACAACAACCTTCCGAGTTATAATTCGACTGACTTTGAACTGTGCATTCATACATGCAACTCCTTTCCGTGTCGAAATGAGTCTCAGTCTTTTCTATGGCCACGCAAGCAGGCTTCTCTACCCCGGCACGCCCTTTCATCAAAGAAGCACCGGCGGTGCGCGCCCGACTGTCCAGGTAACCGACTGTTAATGATGCCGATAGCAGAGGCTATGAAGGAACCTCGTAGAGCCAAATGTCGGCCGCCGACAGAACTGGAACTGGCTACGGCGAAAGAGGAGGTTGATAAACAGCCTTTGACCGAACCAACGGGCGAGCAAGGAACGGATGGTGAGGGAGAGGCCCGACGTGAGGGTTCAGGGGAGGGGGTGCCTGGCGATGGTGATGAAGGTGATGAAGTGTCATCTGAGGAAGAAGGGGTATCACAGAAAGTGGGGGAGGAAGAATTGTCACAGAAAACGGGAGAAGGGACATCCCGTAAGAGCGAAACATCGAAACGGCTCCGGTCACGGCTAGCGGACGGCGAGGAGTCGCAGCGAGCTAGGAAACTAAGGCGTCGGAACAAGGGCAATGTGAGCGAAACGACTGTATAAGAACGTTTGCAGTGATCGTGTGGTCTCGAATGCCACTGGCAGACTGGATGCAGCAAAAATACAGGATATCCTTTAGTAGTAGCACTGATTTTACGGGCCATGTAGTGCTATGAATCCCTCTTCTGGTCCCACTCTCCCGGTACGTCTCCGGATGTCCGGGGACATGTTACCCATTCCGCTCATTGCGCGAGGGTCTCCATAGAAATGGCCCGGAGGAATTGGATTAAACGGAACTTGTTGGCTCGGATGTTGATGTTGTGGGTGGTGACGGGGGGACCCGTAGGCATAATTGGGCTGCATTGCAGAGCCAGAAGGGTTCCTCTGTATGCGAGGGGACTCGTGCCGAAAGTCTGGAGTATGCTGCATGACACCAGGCGGCTGTGGGGGAGGTTGGATGTGGTCCTCTTCCTGAGGACGTTGCTGTTTTACCACTTCGAGTAGCGGGGCAGGGTCATAGTAGAGGGTCGACGCATAGTCGACGTGGAATCTGCCGCATGTCAGGTGGTCATATATCATGGCAGAAATACGGCGAATGTACTGACTGCTGGGTACCTACGTCCCACTGTGGTCCCCTTTGTGCTCGGGCGCTCGCGAGCAGGGAATTCCATTCCGAAGCGGAATCCTACTCAGACGGATGAGCTGCATATATTTATTGAGGGTAACATAGACGGACGATGGATTGTGCCATGGCGCCGGTTGGTGGGTCATTGTTATGTTGGTAACGCACGCGGGGGCGTTGCTTGACAGACTTGGTCGGGAATTCTTTCCGGACGAGACTCTCGACGGCCAGGCTGAACTTGACGCCTATTCGCTGGGCACCATGTCGTGGAACCTTGACGACTAGTGACTTGGCAGGTTTTCCCCGGGCCATCGACTAAATTTGCCGTTGTAGGACAAAGCAACCAGTGACCACCAAAATAGGACCCCCTACTAAATCATATTGATGGCACATATACATGGTTTAATGATGTTCTATCCTCCGTTGATTCAGACAAGTGGTCACATCTTTTTCTTTCGCAATGGGAGAATTCAAGTGATGCCGTGACAGTCCGAATCGCGTGCTGCTGACTACGAATTCGTCGATGAGACGGAACGAGAGCGAAGTTCAGAGAGTGCAGTCAAGCTCGCCCTTGTAACTTAGGAACGTCTCGGTTGTAAGACAAAGTTTATGTTGACCGGGTTGACTTTTGCAAATTGACCGGATGACGAGGACTACTACTGGGTGCTATGACATGCAAGTCACCCTTGTCATAACCTTGAACAAGACCTCGCCATGTGATTGTACACATGGAGGACAGTCTGGGTGGATACTAGGAGATCCCCTTTGAAAGTGATATTGATCCGGTGGCGGTCCAGATCCTAGCGGCCAGCGGTCACAAGGCCACTTTACTCCTCCATCTACCACCATCATGATGGCCAATCCACATCTCCATGCACTCTCCAGACACACCCTCCGTCAACTCAAGTTCATCATTTCCGGGGCGGTCATCACATTTCTCCTCAACACTCCCCGCGTCCTATTTAGCTTGCTGTTTACCCCAAATGCTGTCCCGGGTGACTGGTCAAGGTAGGCCATGCCTTCCCACAGATCAATCGACTAACTCCAAACAGAACAGTTGCACTCATTTCATCCGGTCTTGGCGGTCTCGTGGTCCTCCTCTTCCTCTATGTCTTGCTTGTCCATTGGTTCCAAGGGGTCGAACCTGATGTGCGTCCCCTCACCTATCACCTTTCTCACGTTTATTCAATCCCGCAAAGTATCGTTCGTGGAGGAAGTCCGGTGTCCTCTCACACATAATCCCAACTCTAACTGCCGCTATCCTCGCTGGCTGGTCATTGCTTTCCATCACCCTCGGAAGATGGTCAAATTTAGGGTACATCAAGGGCATTATCGGAGGTAGTTTATATTATGTCGTCATACTTTATTTGAAATAATCACACATTCCGTTTGCAGCTTCTGGTTTATACGCCCTCGGATTTGGCCTAATGGGTCTCCTACCTGCTCCAATGATACGTCGGGCGTAGCTTACCACATCCAGCTCCGTTTCCGTTCACTCACACTTCTCAAACATCTGCATGTATCTAGCCCATCTGTTCTGTCATTGTCTTAGTGTTGCTTAGTAGTGTGAGTACGTGCTTGGAAAAACATTCACCTTCGCTTACCTTGACACTCGCCCGACGACAACGGTGCAAGTTCAGATCTGATGACATGTATAGACGCTCTGTAGGTGCTGACTGGTATTTTATTGTCAACAACGATGTGGCAAGGAACCGTGTCGCACCCTCATGTGGAGTATACGATAGATATGCACGTGAAGGCCCACACTCACGAGGCCCATTTCACCTAGATCCTTTCGTCTTTTCTCTATTGACATTCCTTCGGGTCGTCTCCCTTGAGGCAGACACCCTTGAACCACAGATTGTCTCAAAAGATGTTTTGAGAGCAGGACCACACGAGGTTGTTGTTCGGGTCACGTATCTCTCCCTCGACCCCGTTATGCGAATGTGGTTGAGGGAACAGCATAGTTACGTTCCCCGTTCAGGTCAGCGAGGTGATGCGTGCTGTCGGGATGGATATCGTCATAGGTGGGCAAGAGAAGTATGCTTATGAAAGGTGATGTGGTATGCGACTTCCTCGGTACATGTCCTGTTGTTTCATCCATGCAGGGTCTCTAAGCCACGTATACTTGCATGTCAGGACGGAGAGCTTGCATCCCACGGACGTCTTATGCGACACTTTCGTGGCATACTTGAGTCCCCTTCCAGGCACTATCACAGGACCTGTTGTGATTGTTCCGAATAACTAACTCCCAGTCCCACCACTTACGAAGGAGGCACTCATACCTAATATTAGAAATGGTAAACCCGAGCAAAGCACATTATCGACAACGGCTCGTACCATGGAATCCATTAAAAAGTCGAGTTCAGGCAGGTCAAGCCCAGCAAGACGCTCCTGCTTTCCGCTGCCGTAGGCGCAGTTGGCTCGTTCGCCAGTTGGGTAAACCTGTCGGTAGCCGTTGCAACCAGTGATGAGAAATATACCTGGCTTGGAACTTTACAACGTCGGTAGAGTGATTTTGGATAAGATTACCAACGGATCGTAGTCGCGGGGGTTGGTTGTCCGAGAAGGCTGTTATGATTGTTCAGCAGTCCAGTAAGTTCAGGCCATCTCCGGCGATGATGAACAATCCGGACATGGTTACTTACATCTAATTTCAACTTTGGGTATATGCACAAGTACCTCCGTTGGCAAAGCCGGTTTGCCGTGAGCAAGGCAACTGTCATCCGAACCGGTTTCACATAAAGAGTGCATGCGAAAATGTTCATAGACCTGGTGCGGCCATTATTTCGGCAGGTCCCCTCGTTGCTCTACCTCAACGCTCACTGCCACCGGTACTATCGTCATGTCTACCTCGTTCACTCGCATTGTGCTCCGTAAACGCCCTGAGGCAGACATTTTGCCCGACACATTTGAATCGCAAACCGTTTCAAAGGATGTCTTGAAGGCAGGACCAGGCGAGGTTGTTGTGCAAATCACGTATCTCTCCCTCGACCCTGCTATGCGAACGTGGTTGAGGGATCAACGTAACTACATCCCTCCGGTCAAGATCGGCGCTGTAATGCGCGCTGTCGGAATAGGTATCGTGGTAGAGGTGGGCGAGGGAAGTGTGTTCACGAATGGTGATGTGGTGTCTGGCTCACTTGGTACGTAATACCTGTTCTACTGCCATTTCCATCCTTGACCTCTAGTTCAGGTTGGACTGAATTCGCTGTTGTGAAGGATGCAGCGCTCCAAAAGATAACGTGCATCATATCCTAGGACGTTTGTACAAACGCATCGTAACTGACACGTTCAGTCCTCCTCCAGGCACCACTGAACTCGACTTTTTAAATACCTTTGGCATGACTGGTACGATCTACTGTTAAGCATGCATCGTCCATCGCTCAGCGACTTTGTTCATGTCAGGCATGACCGCCTACTTTGTGAATGCGGCAACTTAGTATCATCCGTGTTCGGAGACTGATTTCAATGACTCACAGGGTCTCCATGACATTGGGGCGCTGAAAGCTGGCGAGACACTCCTGGTTTCCGGTGCCGCAGGAGCAGTCGGATCTCTCGTCTGTCAACTCGGTAAACGTGCAGGTGCAAGGGTCGTGGCCCTTGCCGGGAGTGATGAGAAATGTGCTTGGCTCGAGAAAGAACTAGGCGTTGACGTGGCCTTGAACTACAAGCACAACACATTCCAAGAGGACTTCAATAAAGCTGTCAAGTATCTCGATGTCTATTTTGACAATGTCGGTGGAGAGATCTTAGACATGGCGATGAAACGATTGAACCAGGGCGCAAGAATTGTTTTGTGCGGTCCGTTTGGTTTTCCTTTGGATACGTAAAAAATTAGAATAGCTGACTGTATCATTTCAGGAGCGATCTCTGCTTACAGTGAGTTGACCGTGTCGATCCTGATCGGAGCGATCCACACCACACCTTTCGTTGTCCAGATACACCAACGCCTCGTGGCCTTGAGAACTACTTGAACCTTATTGCAACGCGTTCCAAAATTCAAGGATTTATCGTGTACGTCTCTTGGTTGTTGCCCCCAGTTCAGTTGTTAATTTGTCAGGACAGGCTGGACTATACTTCTCAGTTCCCGAAAGCAATCGCTGATTTGACTGTCGGTCTTGCGGACGGTACCATTAAGCGAAAGTTTCACATCATTGAAGGGCTGGATAACGCACCAAAGGCGTTGTCGCTGTTGTTTTCCGGAGGCAATACTGGCAAATTGTAAGTCCATCTCCTGTCCCCGTATCTGTGAAGGTGGAATACACAATGCGGATCCATCAGGGTTGTCCATGTCTCCAACACACAGCAAACTCAACTACCCAAGCTATAACTTGTATTTGTCATCCAGCCTTTGGACGTTCAGTACCACACCAATACAGTCGACTTCTATAATGTTTCTACAGAGGTCCCGTGAGATATAGTTGCCATGCCCCGCTCCTCCCGCGAGGCATAAACATTCCATACGTCGAACATTTAGTCTCAGGAAGCCGAGCAGTTGAGCCCACCGCGCATTCATGCAGTATGCTGTGTTTCACAGTCCAAGGATGGTGTCATCAGAGCGTATACGTGTCCTGGAAACACCACGACTATTTGGAATACACTGCCCTTTGGGTCTTTGGTATAGTTGCGAGTCCTATTCCTCTTGAGATCCACTTTAACTCGATGACTGTCACCAAGCTTCGGGTCCGTTTTTTGTGCATTCTCTGATTCTTCGGGCATACTCGCGTCTGAAGTGTTAATGCTATAGATACATACTAGCCACGTCTTCCGACCGTCGCAAGCACCTGCGGCCCTACCAGTTGTACCGGATGATTCGGGATGAAATCAATTGCGAGTCCGACTGAAATTTCCATTGAAGCCACGCTCTCGGTTCCACATGACCTTTTCGACATGAGCTCCGGTGTGATATACCATCCTGATGAACAGTCCAATCTGGAAATCTATACTTGGGCCGGATGAGTAAGTTCATTTGACGTGTGTCCAGTGATATTTGTAGAGGCGAATGACTAGTCCGAAACAAACAGCGTTGAAAGATTCACATGGTGCGGGGATCAATATCTCGCTCCCCTGATATTTTTTCTTCACAGACAACACCTGCGTCTTACCCCATGGGGTCTTCCTCCCCTGACGTAGTGTCTGGCACCCTCGGTGTGTTTCAAATGTCCTTGTCATCCACGATGTCTGACCTGCCCGCGTTTCGGGTTGCACTGGATTCGTCGTTCTAAATGGCAGTGAGCTCCAAAAGATAACGTGCATCCTGCGAACTTTATGGCATCCTCGGCCGATTCGTTGACCCCCTCCAGGCACCACGGAATTCGACTTTTTACACACCCTCGGCATGCCTGGTAGGAGTTTACGGTCGATGAACTGCTGTATCCGGCAATAACGCTCTCATTCCAGGCCTGAGTGCCTATTTCGTGAGTCGTGCGGCAGGTGTCATGGACTGTTCTGGAAAGCGATCATTCGCAATGACCGCCACATGATATCTATGACATTTGGGCAGGTGAAAGCCGGCGAGACGTTCTTGGTCTCCGATGCTGCCGGCGCAGTCGGATCGCTCGTGTGTCAACTCGGTAAACGTGCTGGTGTGCGTGTCGTGGCGCTTGCCGGGAGTGACGAGAAATGTGTCTGGCTTGAGAACGAGCCGGGCGTAGATGCGGCGTTGAACTACTAGCGCGGCACGTTCCAAGAGGACTTCAATGACCGGGCCGTCGGGTACCTAATGTCGGCGGCGATATCTTGGAGCGGGCGTCGACGCGATCGAAACAAGGGTGCGGGGATAGTGTCGTGCGGTGCGTGCAATCCGATCTGGTCGAGCGCGCGCGAACGCATCGTCGTGTCCGGGCGCCATCGCCAACAGCAGCGAGCAGACGCCGCGCAAAGGGCCACACGTGTTATCGCGCAGATGGCACACGGGCCTCGTGCCGCCGAGAACTACAGGAACCTTATCTCGGCAGAGCGCGAAGATGCAAGGGTGTATTGTGTGCGTGCCGTCCATTCCAATCTCGTGCGATTTACCTTGTCTGGTTTCAATCATGCATCCCGGTTTCCCGAAGCAACCGCTGAAATTAGTTGCTGGGCTCGCGGACGGCACGATCAAGCAACGGTTTCATATCGTGGAGGGGCTAGAGAATGCACCAAAGGCATTGCCCTTGTTGTTTTCCGGAGGGAACACGGGCAAACTGTGAACCCGCATTTCATCGCTTGGAAATTTGGAATTGACGGTGCGGATCAAACAGGGTTGTTCGACTCTCCGCCGATGAACACACCCCACCGCCAAAATTTGGAGGTGGTCGGTCCTTAAGCTTGCCCGTGGACGATCTGAAACACCTACGACCGATCACACAAAAGAATCTGCCTCATCTTCCCTGTACTCCATTGCTTTATAACAAGAAAGAGATGTGCTCTACACAGTAGACAATGAATCCATGCGGTCCGCGGCGCTGCCGTTCGATTGGTGCCAATTACCGTTTCCAAATCTAAGCAATATTTCCTGCCACGCGTCGCCAAAATTTCAGGCATCACCATTTGTAAGGCTTCCGATTAGACGTTTTGGGCATGGGGTTCGATCACTGTATCACCAACGGGCTTCTCGTCGAGCGATCTCAAAGAGCTCGTGTCCACGTGTGGTTCCGGCGCAGCTAGATAGCCCGTGGGCACAAGCCCGTTATCCTCGTGGTAGCGCTTGTGTGCGCCCAAAAACGCGGCGTGTTGTGGGGTAAGGGCTAAAGAAGAATGCGGATCCCCATCAGCTTCTCGCGCTGCGCCTCTCGATGAGAACGAATAGAACATACTTCTGGAGGAGGAACCGAGGAAAGTATCATAGATGAAGAACGCGATGACCGTGGCCGGAATGTTCGTGAGTGCGGAGATCGCGGCGTATGGCCCACCGGCGGCTTGGCGACCCCAGATTGTCATGGCCATGAAACGCCCGCCAAGGTCACGGGCGGTGTTGGCAGCGACTGGAAATGAACACCGTGATGGTCAACGAGCGGGGTTTTAACGTGAACAGGACACGTACTGGCGGTGGGAGAATATCCCCACACAGCCATAGCGCTGGAGGGAGGGGTTAGATGAGGCATGGATAGAATATAAACCGGCGCGCACTATGTGAATCCGATAACCCAAGGCGCCGCTGCAGGTGGTACCAAGTGATTGGTTGGATCAAGGCAAGCGCTTATGGCAAGGCCAAGCAAAAGGTCCTTGGGATACAATGTCCAAACGGCTGCTATGCGTAGTAGATGAAATGCTCACGGTCATAAATTCGTTGAGAAGGACACGGTGTAAGTTCGTTCCGGGCAATACAAAGAGTGCAAATATCCCTGCCGGACCCTCAGGGGTGAACATCAGTTCATTATAGACGCCCTTTACGACGAGAACACTCTCTGCGGCCTAAGAAGGACGGATCATTTTCTCTGTGAAGCAGGTGGAGAGCGAACATACCGCGATCAAGTCATTCCACTGGACGTATATGAAAAGGCACGCGATATAAGCGCCCAGTATCTGTGCCAATATATACCTAAGTTCGATGAGCATTGCCCGATGCGCGGCGATTGGTGCAAAAGATCGTGCGAGAATAACGTACATGACGGCTTTCTGGAGAGGAAAACCTCTGTATATGACGAACGAGATGGTGACGCTAGGGCTAAAGTGACCGCCAGAAGCTGCGGCACAAATCGTGATCGCGAGCACGATTCCGATCGCATATGCAACGCCAATGGTGAAGAGGGCTGGAGGTGAAGGTCAGAATGAACCTCTGACGCTAAGGACGCAGACTGACAGCCGAGAGGTTGAGATATAATATTCCCGACGACGAAGGCAGCTGTGGGTCCGACGCCTGTTGGAGACGTATGTTACTCGAAGTGTCAGGGTACGATCTTGTCGGACCAACCAGCGTAAACATATAAGAATACACCCATCTACGTGGCGTCAGTGGAATTTGACGGGCAACATGAGGACGTGGTACCATTTCAGCAACCACTTCGGTAAGCAAATGGAGTTTTGTGTACTTGAACCTCTCCCAAGAGGACATGTATCGTGACACGGGGGCGATATCGCGCAGGCGAACCGTTGGATAGGACATGGATGTGGGAGGGAGTGGGGGGAAAGTAGTAAAGTATACCCGGGCCTTTTAAGGGGAAATGTCAGGGGACATGACATTAGCTTGTATCCGGATGCAGACACGATAGGCAAACGCAGTGCTCGTGACCTGTTCCTGAAGTGGCATGAGACTGTCAGCTTAGAGAAGAAAGGTTGATTGTACTTGTACGCGGGTCTGGCCCGATTTAAAATCTCCGAGGGAAAATAGTCTCGTGTTGGGTTGGATGTGAGGGAAACACCGAACGGGTAGAGGTGTTGCCATCGGACTGACATGGAATGATGCGTGGCAGCGTGAGCCACGCCGCCATGTCGGATTAGGGATGTTTGCAGCGGTAGAATGCGTTGACAAAAGGACACGCAGATCCGGTCGTGGCCGGTACCGATGGATGCGAGGAAGCTTCCTGGTGCCACCACAGAGCTGGCTGTCAGAGCACGTTTCACGACGGTGTCTGATGGACTCGCGGCATCTGGGACGTGATGTAAATGGCTGGCGCAATGACAGACAAGTCACTGCACTCTCTCGACGGGCATTGTGGTATTGATGGATTGTCGTGGAAGACACTGAGCGCAAGTCATCGCTGCAGGGACCCCCGTGACCACATTCAAACTCCGGGTGGCGTGGAGTTGAGCGGGACGACGACGAGCACGAGCGGGGTCGGTGGTTGGCTGCAAGGCGGGCGGGTCGCTGGCTGGTAGACGGTATATGTGGCTCGCCGTCGTCGGGCGCGGTGAGCACGGTCGTCGGGGAGTTGGAGGATGTTTTTGGGGTCCTTGAGGGCGAAGCGGTGTCGAGTAGTTCCCGCGAGGTTGTATTGGGCTTCGAGGCCTTCATAGTGAGCGACCTTTTCGACCTGAACCGCCCGCACGGAAAACAAAAAAATTGTCGGTTTCCTTCTTCTCGCCAGCTTTCAAGGGCCTGTGTTTCCTTTGTTTCCCTCCTTCTCCGCGTTCTTCCCCAGGCGGTCTTTAGTCGCGTCTACTTTGCTATCTCTCCCCATTTTTCTGCTGTCCTTTGCTCTTTTGTCTCGTATCTTCTCTCCTTGATTTTTCTCTACTTTTTCTTTCTCTCTTCTCAATGGCAACCCGTCCAAAGCAGTCCAAGAAGGGTGTCGCTGACCCTACCCGGTATGTCTCCTCCTCCGTCACCCATATCCCCGCCCATCTCTCCGATTTAGCCGTACTGCGCCCTGGTCAGGGGCAAGGGCCTCTACCTACTCCCCTGCGAACGCCTCCGCTCGTCTCCCCAACACCGCGCCCGTCCCTCCTCAGGGGGGCTTCCCCCCGCTGGCCAATGGCACGCGCTCCCAAGATGCCCCCCAGGATCGTACCCTTCAGACTCTTTCTGGTCTCACCGTGCGTCCATTTCGTTCCATCTCGCGACCCTACACCTTCCACCACATACTAGGGCACTACCATCACCTTGCTCACAAAGTCCGGTCACCACTACGAGGGCGTCGTTTCCTCCACCGGTCCAGAGGGTGATACCGCCGGTGTAACTCTCAAGGACGTCAAGGAGATCTCCAAACCCGCCTCCCCTCTCAAAGACTCTTTTTTCATCCCCTCTGCCAACATCGAGTCTTGGCACTCTGGCCCAGCGGATGCCAAAGTGCCCAATGGTGACAGTCAGTGCTGTGTTTTGTCCCCTCTGCATTCTCCCTTGTTATGTCTGGATGCTGATCCCTCAACAGCTTTTCGGACGGACACCGAGATCAGCAAGGCAAAGCTTGCGCGCGAACGCGAATTGCAGGCATGGCAACCCTCTGACCCTGCCGCCTCCCCTCCCGTGCCTCCAGCTCTTCACGACGGGGTCGGAGATGAAGTCACTTTCGGTCCCGGGTCTGCCAACAATTCGTCCTGGGACCAATTCGCAGCCAACGAACAGATGTTTGGTGTCACCACCTCTTTCGATGAGGATATCTACACCACCAAACTGGACAGGTCTGCTGCAGACTACAGAGAAAAGGAGCGAAAGGCTCAGCGCATCGCTAGCGAGATTATGGGGGCATGTAGCGCGATACTCTCTATTATGTGGCGTGTTGACAAATTTGGCAGACTGTGGCCAACAATTCGCATGTGGCAGAGGAGAGAAATTTGAACATGGACGACAGTGGTGTAAATGAGGAAGACAAGTCCGTTCTTCTTTCCTTTGTCGACTTGTGCATCCTCACCGCACATTATAGGTACGGCGCGGTTGTTCGCGGTTCAAATGCGTACATTCCTCCCGGTGCACGTAAACAGCAGCAACAGCCTGGCTCCGCCACGGCTACAGCCATCAGCAGCCCACCGCCAAAAAGTGATGTTCCCAAGGTTTCGGTCAATGGCCCCGATGGAACCGTGGTACCTCCGAAAGACGTGCCTCCGGTTACCAAGTCGACCTCTCCAACACCATCGACACCGTCAGTGAACAAGGTACGTACCTCCAGGGTATCGAGCATCAAATCAGTCCTCTCATTGATCGCCTTTGTAGCCGCCAGCCGACCCTCTCCCAGCCTTCCGCGACTTTGTGACCAATGAAAGGCAGCGCTTGACCCAAAAGAAGCAGGCTCTAGTCAAAAGCGAGATGGACAAACGCAAAGCTGAGTTACTCAAGTTCTCGCAGACATTCAAGGTCAGTGATTCACCCGATTTCCGTCGCTGGTTACTCATGTCTTGCGGGACACAGCTCAACAAGCCCATTCCTGACGACCTGGTGTCAATTCTATCCAAGGACGAAGAAAAGCAACGGCAGATTCGGGAAAAATCTAATGAGGATGCGGCATCAGCGTCAGCTCGAAGCATTGGTGCTGTAGGATGCCTTAACCCATCTCCGAGTGTCTCACGTGTGCCGCAAATACCTGCCTCTGCCAAGGTTGCACCCGACGGAGCGCGGAAAGTTGCTGCTGCTGCCTCTGCAAAGCTCCCGCCGCCGACGTCTTCGGCGTCTACCTCTAAAGTAGCTGCCAAACCCTCGGAGCCTGGCAAGACAAATGGCAAACCAACGATTAGCATGTACATACAACCCATACCTCCTTTTAAAGGGAGCAAGACCAAGTCGCCCAGCCCACAAACGAACGGGAGCTCGTCAAGCACTACCGTGCCGACTTCGCCGACATCCACAAACAGGCTAAACGCAAACGCGTCGTCCTTCAGGCCCAATCCAAAAGCAAATGCCTTCACCCCTGTAATATGAATGCGCTGATTACACTTGCATGGTACTGACCTCGACGGTGTTTTTCGCGCGTTTTGTAGGGTCCTACATCACCGATCCCCAGCAATACTTCTGCTTCTGCCTCGGCGTCACCGCATGTAAAGCCGGCCGAATCGGTGAGTTTGCTGACTCAAAGGCGCTCGGTCGCTCAATCCGAATATTGTGGTAGACTCCACCCGTTCCCAACCCCTTCTTTGGCACGAAAATTGTCAAGAAAGCCACAGTTCACGTCAAGGACGACTTTAATCCTTTCAAGCACAACAAGGTTGCTGAGGCCAGCAACATCAGTATGCCCGTATTTCATTCGATCCTGATCATCCCTCATGTGGCCTTTAGCCGCGATGTGGCCGTACAATGGCAGACGATATACGAACATGTTTCCTCCTCTTCCTCACCAACCACCTCAACAGCCTACTCATATCGCACCTGCCCCACCTCCCGTCACCCATCACCCATATGAAGAGGGTGGTGAACAGCGTGTGTTTTACGTTCCTTACTATCACGGACAGGTGAGAGATTGCAATATTTGACAGTTTCGTGAATGTCGACCTGTGGTTTAGCCTATCATGCCTGGTATGGCCCCTCCACCGCCTGGCACCTTTGTATCGGCACCCTTCATGCAGCCTATGCCTTATCCGCCCACCATACCACCAAATACACAACGTAAGTGGTATCGATCTGCTACAGTCGAGCGATCACCAACAAACTGGCCAGCTATGTACGCTGCGTCGCCGATGCCACAAATGCCACGTACGTCTTGCAGTGCGTCACCTATAATTTTTTGACGACTTTTTTTGCACTCTAGCACCGCAATACATGCCGCCGCCGCCTGGCACATATCCTCCTCCGCCAAATGGCGCAGGTCCGCGTCCCTCCATGCCACCCACGCCTACCCCTATGCATGCACACCCATACTATCACCAGAGTCCACAGCGTTTGTCTTGTAGCTCTCACGCGATTTGCACCGTGATTAACGCTGTTTCGTAGTACAACATGCCGTCCCGTACCCAATAATAATGCCACCGGGAGGCCCGAACGGGCCTCCCCACGCGTACGAGGCGGGACCAGCTCCACCACCGATGGGTGGTCACGCATGAACATGATGACGCTGTTGCATCGTCCCCCCACGTTTTATTTCTTCACCATGCTGTTGTTGTTGTGAGCTCGGGGGCGATCGTGCCAGACTTTGTTGTATGTGACATGCCCTAGGTCGAGGAGGAAGATATATCCAGGGTTTTCTAGTACTGTAACTACGATACTCTGGCATATATCGCTTTGGATACAGATAGCGGTCTCGCGGGAACAACAGTGTAGTGTGTGTTTCCAAACTCCGCATTGCTATAACTGGACATGGTCTGTGCGCGGGTCACGAAAGATATAAAAGGCGGGTTGGGACAAGGAGAAACCTTACCACTCTGGCCTTTTGGCTTAGATCAAGTGTAGTATCTGTTCTTAATAGTTTAACCACTATTATGAGGGCACCGCCCTCATTCTTTGGTTATCAAATTTTTGCCGCCCTTGTCCCTCGCGAGCTCTGCTTGCAACTCCGGGGGCGTGATGACCTTGCTGCTGCACTTACAGGCTTGTGTCGTCGGGGGATCACGTGTCTTCTCTTTGCCACCTCCTTACCATCGGGTCATTTGATTCGTTGCTGGGTCTGGCAAACAGAATTCGATCCGTCTGTGTTTATGTAATCGAGTATTTGCACGTGACTGAACGCGTCGCGTGGAAAGACTGACGTCCTGAATTGGATCGGTGTCTTCTTGCACGCAACCCACAACAACCAAGGTCATCTCATGCCCCCTCTACGTACCTCTCAAAAAATTGACCAAGAGCGAGCTGAATATCGCGCGAGTATTGCTGAGGCCGTTGAGGAAGATGAAGACCCCCTCGCTGCATACGACGATTTCATCAAATGGACATCCCGCACCTTCCCCGAGAACGATCCTGGCTCAGGGCTTGTCCAGTTACTCGAGGAGGCTACTAGGAAATTCAAGGACGACGCGCGCTATAACGGTGATCTGAGATACCTTAAACTTTGGTGCTCCTACGCAAAAATGGCCGAGAAACCCACTCTCGTGTACACTCATTTAGTGAAGAAGGAGATCGGGTGTGTGTACGGTCTGTTGTGGGAGGAGTACGCTCTGGCGCTTGAAAAGGAGGGACGGTGCGCCGCCAAAGCTGCCTTGGTCAGTCATCACAGAGAGCTAACCGTCCGTCTCAGACGTACAGATGCCGACAAAATATTTCGCACTGGCATAGCTCGCAGCGCACGACCCATCGAACGACTCAAAAAAAGATACCGTGAATTCCAATCCCGGCCCCCAGCAAAACACCAGTCGACACCGTTTCGGCCAACTGGAAATTCTGAAGTAGATGCTCTCCGGCGGAACCCGTTCAAGAATCACGCCCCCGAACCTTCGACATCGTCGCCATCATCGTCCAAACCATCGCCGTCCGCTCCTTCGGGCTCTACAAGTAACGCTACGCCCGCTCACGGTCGCTATGCGCCCATGCTGGCCCCGCCAGCGCCAGGGAAGCGGCCGGAAAAGCTTCGCTTCAATCTCTCTCTGCTGTTCACACCTTCTGGTGTCGAGTATTCGGGGCAGGAGGTACGTGCTCGCTCCATGGGCCTATTAGGCAAAAAGTGGGGTCCTCCGCCTACGTCAGAGCTCCGCGATTCCTCGTCTGGCGCTGTAAAGGTGAACTTTAACGACGACGGGTCGAGGAGTACACGGAACATGGGCGCGACGGCTGCGGGAGGCAAGCGAAAGGGTACCAATATCGTCAACGCTAGCGAGCCGACCGTGACGATCAACACGAAGGAAGCCTTGGCAGATGTCTTTGGCATGTACAACTCTCCGGACAAGACCGTCAAACGCGCCATGCCTGGTAGTAAGCACGCTCCAGTACGGAAGATCGAGCCGATGGTTGGACGGAGAACTGCCGAACCCAAGTCCGAAACCGCTCATACGTCACCACAGGGCGAAAATGCCAAAGGATCTGGTCCAGGCAAGCGATATAACATGCACATGTTTGGCGTGGGGTTTGACAATCACTCTTACAGCCTTGAAGCCGTATGTCGACGAAAATGTAGCACGCAAGGACGCTCCTGCCAAGGTAAGCCCGTTACATTCACGGTTATGCTATCTCAATCTTATTCACACGTGTGCGTCGAACTTTTGCGGGATTGCTAGATTAAACCGTTTGTCGACGAACCCAAGCAAGCGCTTGCGCCTACCCCCGAAGCTGGTCGTCGGGCGCTTTCGATCAAAGACTCGAGTGTGGCTTCAAGCAAAGACATTCCTCCCACTACCAGACTACCGTCCCATGCTGGATCAAAACCGTCCGCGCTCAAACCCATCTCGGAAGAGCCACAGAGTTTACCCGTCTTCTCAAAGCCTTTCACACCTGTTTCACAGAGAGAGCCGCTCGTGCGCCCATCAAAGGCAAAGGTCGGCCCCGAGACGAAGGATGAGAACCAAGTACAGTCGCAGCCACCATCTCAGACCTTTGTGCCGTTTGTAGATTCGAAAACGCCGTTCAAAGTATTTTCCCGTCCACCCGGTCAGGGTCAAGGCGAGAATGCATTCTTGGGTCCTGGTGGAGGAGGCGTGTTCACACCAAAGCCTCCCTCTGCTGCGGGCCTCGGTGTCGGGGCCACGTTCAAACCCTACGTTGATGAAGCCCAGTCGGTCGTGACACCAGCTTCAACAAGGAAAGTAACCGTGATGCAACCACTAATGCCAATCGCACCTATAATCGAAGAGGTGTCCACGGACGAATCGAGCGAACCTGACCTGCGCGATGTCGGGACCGATCCTGATGCTGAAGATGGACAAGGTATTAGCAATAGCAGTCGGAGTGGTCTTTCCGAGAGTGAGGATGGATACGTTTACGACGGCGGTGAAGTGGAAGCAGACATGGAGGCAGCAGTCGTATCGTCGAGCGACAGCCAGTTCGATGAAGAAGAAGATTACCGTTCACATCCTCAGGAGGGGCACATGTATGGGAACGAAGATGCGGTCCAGGAGGAGGGCTTTGCAGACGAAGACGACGAGGACTATCGGCCACCGCTGGGTGGGAGATTTGGCCGCATCAACGTCATGACGCCAATCACCGAACGGACATTCGAGTTTAGTACGCGTGGCCTCCCGACGCCTATGAGCACTGCACGGATTAGAGATGGTCTAGACGAGGACAAGGAGCGGGGAGCACTCGAGAGTGGTCGCCATGCTCTGGAAGTGGCAGAACAATTGGCCAGGGAGGTACGCGAACAGGACGGGGAGAACGACGTGCGTGACAACGTTCGATTGGGCGACTTCGAGTGCATCGAGGAACGCACAGGGACGCTCAGCCTTTCGGATTCTTTGGCTACCATGTCCGCCTTCAGGCCGCCTAATCCTTGTGTCCCGTCTGATCCGCAGATCGTTTCGGCCCTCCTTTCGCTTCTCCCTCCAGATGGAGATTTCTACGATCTTCGAGCTCAGGAGGGTGGGATGCTGGAGGGACTACAGCGATTTGCAGCACGGGCGGCAAGAAAGAGCGGCAAGGGCGGATCGACGGATGATGACGAGATGATGATCAGGCTCGAGGAGAAGCTGTTCAGAGTGTCTCGGAAGCTTGGCGAAGGGGGTTTCGGCGCTGTGTTCGCTGCACGGATGGTCACCAAGCCTGACGGCGAGAATGTAGATGACGAAGACATTGATGAAGACGAGGACGAGAACGAAGACAAGTTCATGGTTGCGCTTAAAGTTGTGAAGCCCCGCAATCTTTGGGAATTCCATGTGCTTCGACGGATTCATAGAACGCTCCCTGCCGCGCTGAGGCGGTCGATCATCACACCACATGCCTTGTATGCTTTCCGCGACGAGTCACATCTTCTGCTCGAGCTCTGTCCCCATGGCTCGCTTCTGGACGCGGTAAACCGTGCCGGGTCAGCAGGTATTTCGCAGCAAGGGGCTTGCTTGGACGAACTGCTGGTGTTTTTCTTCACCATCGAGCTTTTACGCTTTCTGGAGGGTATGCATGCTGTAGGCTATATTCACGGGGACCTTAAAATCGATAATTGCCTTCTCCGTCTCGAAGAACTGCCAGGGGGTGCGTCGTCATTGTCTAGTATCTACCAGCCGACCGGAGATGGCGGGTGGAAATACCGAGGCATCAAAGTGATCGATTTTGGACGGACCATCGACACGACGCTGTTCCCAGCACACCAGAATCAACAATTTATCGCTGACTGGCCCACGGACGATCGGGACTGCATCGAGATCCGCGAGGGGCGACCATGGACATACCAGACAGATTACTTTGGTCTCGCAGGCATCGTGTACTGCATGCTCTTTGGGAAGTATATCGAGGCATCGTCGGTGACGCACGCACCCGAATCAACGGACTCGGAACCCATTTACAAGATCGCCATACCGTTTAAACGGTACTGGCAGACAGACATACTGACGAGGTTGTTTGACATGCTGCTCAACCCGTGCGGCGTTCGGGAAGACGGGCGCCTGCCGATCTGCGAGGAGTTGGGAAGCATCCGGGTTGAGATGGAGAGGTGGCTGCAGAGCAACTGTAACCGGAGCAGTAATACCCTCAAAGGACTGCTCAAGAAGGTCGAGCTGTCTGCTTACACGCAGTAGCTTACTGTAGTAGGATACCTTGATGTAAACAGACGTAAACAACAGGCGAGTGACGTAGGTAAGATAAGGCAATATTGGGTCGAACTGACTAAGGAGGCACTTCAGCCAAGCAACTTGTAGCACGACGACATCGACATCGAATCTATGCACCCTCATAAACCGTACCCTAATCTCGTTATCCCAAACGACACACATCGTCCACCTTCAAATTCTGAGATCTACTCGTCATATCCCGGTTCAGCCTCAAACGGACTGGCGGGCGCATGGGACGCGACGCCTACGGCAAGACAGCCGACAAACCGGCTCGGCTTGACTCCCCACGTCCGCATCCGCACCCGCAGTGTCGTGCAATCCGCGCCGCCCACACTCGGCCTCCCCGACGCAAACATACACCGATCTGTCTCTCAAAAGTCGACCGCTTATGAGTACTATCACAGGTCCAGCAAGTCCGATAGCGAAAATCCGTATGGAGACGAATACAGCAACACAAGTGATCTCACCTCGCCCTTTTCCCCCTCGGTCAACCTCCCCGCTGATGAGGTGCGGCCATCTTTTTCCTGAGGGCTACAACACGTGTTCCTGAAATGGGATTGTAGATGGACGCCAGATTCAATATGCTGACCCGCGAGCTGTCCAATATGACGTGCGTGGCTTGTTCTGATCTTGCTGGTGGTGTCAGACACTCTTTCAGCCTTCAGTCAGAGGAAGGTCTCCGGCGGTTCCAGCACGGCGAGCTCGCAGAGAAGGACGAAGAGTGGTATCATTTGGTCCCCCCTGAAGCCCGTGAAGCGCTCGGAAAACGAGAAGTCGAACGGCAATCTGTCTTGTTCGAGGTCTTCAAGTCGGAACGAGATTATGTCGCCGACCTCAAACTCATCTCGGAGGTACCGTGTTCGCCATCATCGGTCTCCCCGCGCTAAAGTACAGCCAAGGTATTTATAGAACCTCTGAGTTCCGTCTCGCCACCCATTCTGGGCGACGCAAACCGGCATCAAAGTTTCATGTCGACCGTCTTTTGGAATCTCGATCAGATTTGTTTACGTCACGAACACATGTTGGCGGCCTTGTTTGAAAGGCAACAGGAACAACATCCTCTCGTTCAGAGTGTCGCTGATATCATCCTTGAATGTGGGCGCTTCCTTGCGCAAGTCTTGAAATCTGGCTCAATGTTCATCAGCCGCCTTCCAATTCCAGGGAGACTACGAGTCCTACATCAAGCATTATCCCCTTGCGGAGCAACGGCACCGCACCGAACTCAAGTACAACAAGCGGTATCAGGAATTCATTCAGCGATGTTCGCAAGACCCACGGGTGAAGAAACGAGACCTGATCACATTCCTCTCGCGACCGGTGACTCGGCTACCACGCCTCAACCTGATTCTTGAACATCTTCATAAACTGAGCGAGGCGGATCACCCGGACTCTGAAGATCTCCCCGTGATATTATCTATCCTGAACGAGTTTTTGAAGAGCACCCAACCAGGGATCGAGGCTGCGGAAAACAAGGTCAAGTTTTGGGATCTGTGCGAGAACCTGGTATTCAACAAGGGGGAAATCATCGTAATATGCCTTCTTTTTTTCCCCCTCGCCTCCGTTTACGCTGATGGTCCATTATAGGAACTAGATTGGTATAGTGATAGTCGTTCACTCATTTATGCTGGTGTACTGGCGCGGAGGTCCAAGTCCGAAATGGATTGGAACCCGTGGCTTGACCTCTATGTAGCACTATTAGACAACTTTTGTGTGTATTTCCTTAGAGAAAATGGTTCTTCCGTTGCTAATCTCGTTCTAGTGTTGATAACGAAGGAAGAGAAACGGGGAGGTGTACTGAAACGTCTGGTCGTGTCTCGGGTACGCCCATTTTATGCTCTCCAGAGTGCATGTATAGACGGCATCTTTAGCCTATTCCGCTAGAATACCTCCGGCTTGGCCACTTTGATGATTCCCCTGACAGCAGGAAAGAGCGCGTAGAAGAGGGTGGCATATTAGACACGCTACGAGGAGCTTATCGCTCGATTTACCCGTTCACGATTTACCATGCAGCCGAGAAGGCCACGCGGCGGTACACGCTCCATGCACCATCGGAAGCTGTCAGAAAGAAGTGGCATGATGCTTTAGTAAATGCAAAAGGGATTGACGACGCCCGACGTGAGGCGAATCAGGTAATTGGACACCTTCAAGTACGATGTCTTTCTCATCACATCGTTGCAGTGGTTTGTGCCGCAACTGGTAGATGACGGTGCTTTTCGGGTTCCGGGGGCTAGAATGACTCGGCCTACCGCGTCGAAGAGGCCACCATCAGGCCGAGTGGCCCACGCGGTATCTTTTGGTAGGCGCGAATCGATCGAAGTGATAAAGGTTTCCTGATGGCTCTCAGTCGCCAGCAACGGCAAGACCTTTATGGCTGTAGGCTGCTCAACAGGCATATTCGTCGGTCGTAAAGGCGAAAGTAGCTATATGTACACGCCTCCACGATTCCGATCTGCTCACACCTACCATCAGATTATCGGAGAATACTTGCCTATGAGAATGTCAAGAACATCATCGTACTTCAGGAGTTTAACAAGATCATCATCCACCATGACACGTACCTCTTGTCTTACTCGCTCGAAGTGCTCGCACGCGTTGCACAGTATCAGTCGCCGCCAAGCAGTTTGGACGCATCTCTGGAAACAATTGCAGGCCAAAGTGGCAGTGTGGTTTGCTGCCAGGCTGGTCAAATGGGTGACAGGACAATCAGTAACAAATACCTTTACCCGTTTCGCCTTTGTCTCAGACGATTGTTTCCAGTTGTGTATGCCATCAAGAACTTTCTTCAAATTACTGTCCATGCGGTGGAGCCCTGCTACCCCTCCGAAATCCGCATGACATCACCACGGGCTATGCAGGCAGGTTTGCTTTCATTCCGACCTTATGGCGAGGTACGTTGGTTTCTTTATCGGCACACGAACGATTAACTTTCGTATTGTAATCAAGCCGCTGTATATCCCCAAGGAGGTGTTCGCTGTGATGCCTTTGGCAAAGACAGTTGCTATTTGTACGGAACGAGGGGTTGTCATCGCCAACTTGACCAGGTATGTTGTAGGCAGGTCCCGCCGTCGCTCACCTAACCGTGTTACCCCAGCCCCACCACGCCTATTGTTGCCATTGTCCCAGACTTTAACAACGCTGGCAACAATTCTGCCACAGCGGACCTCAAGGCCCGATGCGAAGATGCAAAGCCTCTTGGACTTGTGAGACATGACGCCGCCGAACTGATGGTCGTCTACGACAGTGAGTGACCGCTGTTGCGACGCTGCAGAACCCCACTCAACGCTCGCCAGCGATGGGCTGTTACATCACGAAATACGGTCAGCCCACGCGTGACTCGGCGTTCATCCGATGGGAGATCAAGGCTACGGCTTTCCTGCACCGACACCCCCACATTCTTCTGTTCTCGTCGGAATTCGTTGAGATCCGGGACGTACAGACGGGGTTGCTCAAGCAGGTGATCGAGGGCGCTGATATACGTCTCCTGATCCAAGCACCACCCGCGCAGGGACCGTTGTTTGTCGCGATGCAGGGGAGCAAGGACGATGAGGACGGGCTGAGCGATCGGATTGTCGAGTTTGTGGAGACGTCGGAAATCACACCAAAGACGCCGACGGCAGGACCATTCCGATCCGCCGAAGGGATGTGGGACGAATGGGACATGTAATGTGTGGGCATGGACGGCGCTTTGCAATGTACGAATCGAGTAATTTATAATGCGTCATACAGAACAAGTGTGTATAATACGACGACAAACGAATGCCATGGATGTTTTAACTGTGTCGTCACGCTGGAGTGGAGACTGCTATGGTATCAACGGGATCTGCTAATGTTCGCGTAGCCATCCAGGTACTAGAATAGAGCCGAGCAAGATGGATGCCAGTCACGAGTGAAGGTAAAGCGCACGCCACAAGGACGGCGGCCGCAATGGGGGGCGACCGCACGACAACGACAAGCTTAAACACGGCCATAGAAAGTATGCCGAGCGGGGGGACTGCATGGAGAAACCTGGACAGAGTGGGACTATTCTAGGAGCGAAAGTCAAACTGCGACGAGGGATGCTGAAGGAAAGCCTACTTGAAGAAAGCTGGGGGTGATGGTGAAATGAAGGTTGATCGTGTAAATGAAAAGTGCCAGGGTGATCGATGCGAGCCCGTTCGACGGCGAGATGGCATGGATGCTAAGCGGGGTGAGCGATAGATGGATAGGGATCGAGAGAGGACCGACGCGAGGAACGCCACGAGCTGCGTCGTGTTCTCAACGATGCGTACCACGCCGGACGAAAACGGGGTGCATACCAAGCTCATCGAAAGTTTGCGGAGGTCGTCCAGCTCCCTTGTGAGCTCGACGGGGGGTTCACGTGCAGGGTCGTTCCGCAGAGAATAGAGGGGGTCGTGCAACGGGAAGACATTGTGGAACGGCATACTGCTGTGTGCGGTGAGGGTCACGGAGAGATATACAGCCTGAGGGTGCAGGCGGCTGAAATATGGGAGAGAGAGAGCATTGCTCCTCCACGGGGAGCGGTATCGCCCATCTCCAAGGTCGGTACGGGGCGGGGGAATGTCGTCATCGGGTTTCGAAAAGAACGACGGTCTGGACCTTCAGGGGAGTCTCGCAGCGCAGCTCCAGAATGATCAGACGAAACGCGGCAGAAGTAAATTTATCATTCGGTGCTGACCAGTCGATTTACGTTGGGATGGCTTCCATACCAGCCGTGGGGGTGGAGGGAACGTCAGAGGTCTAGACCGTCTTGGTTGGCAACCTGCTATGCACACAGGGCCTCGAACTTGTGAAGCGCCGACAGTGGACACACAGGAATCACAGCAAGTCAGAGAGTTCTAGACCGTCGGGGAAGCCGTCATCACGTGACGAGCGATGTTTTTGAGTGTGACTTGGGCGCGTGGCTTCTTCTTGTCTTGCAAGAGCCCCATCAGTAAGCTTGTCCGATATCGCCCACTGATTAGATGTTTCTGACCTCGTTTCTAGTTTGTCCTGCACAGTCTCTACCGAGCATCTAAAATTTCTCTCGACACGATCTCGCGCTCACGGCTCATCGGATGAATCACTCATCTCTTGATACAGATGAGGAGAAAGATTCCCTCTTTGGCTCGCCTCCTCCTTCCCCAGCCAGAGGTAGGTCACCGTCCCAGGAAACTTTGGTCGTTGGAGATCAAGCTAGCCCCGTGATCGCCGTCCCAGGTGCGGGACTGGCCAGAAAAAATGTGGGGACCATTGCACTTCCTGGTTCCCATATGTCATGTGCTGAACTACCAGCCAATCTCCCAGCCCCGAGCTTGCCAATTTCCCGTTCTACCTCAAGTCATTTGTCGCCATCCATCACACCGCCCGCCCCGGCTCACACGCCAGTAGTCGCACCCCGTTCACGCCCCCGCTCAGTCTCGTCCAGGCCGTCTTCCACAGCCAGCCCTATCCTTTCTGTTTCTACTTCCGCTACCATCAAGAAGCGAAGGGCTACCAAGGAAAAATCTCAACCAGCTCCATCACCGTCACCCATCAGTTTGCCGGGGCCAAATGAACCCACTCCCCCGAATTTTCTTCGTTCACAGTCGTCGTTGCTTGGTCTTGCGGGCCTGGTAGGTTGTGTTAAGCCCGCACGGCTATACACGCATCCACCCCAGCCGACTCCCACCCAACAGCACCCTATTCGCGGTTCGACGCCAACCCATCCGATTGTGCTTGATGATGACTCGGAAGTGCCACCCACTGGAGAACAATCCCAGATGCCACATCGTCTCGATCAACTCAATCCAGAAATACTACGCTCGAACATTTTAAGCTCGCTTGTGCAAGAAAAGAACATCTTCCCTGTGCTCGAGTCCTTGATCAAGCTTCTCGGTGGTGAACCAATCCCTCCTGCCAATCCTTCGCATCCACCATTTGCACGGCCTTATGGTCTTCCCTCGGCTCATACTGTCCCGCCAAAACGTCGGAAGCTTAAACACGTGCCCGCTGGGGCAGTTGATTGGGATGTTCCTTTCCCGTTTCCAGCTGGTGAGGGCCCCGAGGGGTATCGCGATACTTGGGCGCAGGACAGAGCAAAACAGCTTGTAACCCAATTGCTACAACTCGTACAGAATGCGACCAAGAGGGCTGCAATTAAAACTGCACGGGGTGGAGAAAACGCCTTCAAGCGGCAGACCAGGTCTCAGAGTCAGTCATCCACAAGTGCGTCTGTGGAAACTCGGAGCAGACACACCAGCTTGGCGCCGGACACCCGTGAATCTTCGCGTCATGCCACCACCCCGGAAGGTGCCTCGGCGGTGACGCTGGACGATAACCTACATCGTTTTCTCAGGTCATTGGAGTCGCCAAGTGCAGTGGGAACCCCTCGTGTTTCCAAGGACGAGTTGTCTGCAGATTCGGGGGACGCGGACGACGATTTTGTCGCCACTTGTGACTATCCGACGTTTGAAGAATGGTTGTCCCAACTCCAGCAACTTTGTGGTCCATGCTCTCCGGTAGCCTTCGACTCTTCTACCTCCGACCCTGCGTCGAGCATACATTCCCCGACACAACATGATGGTGCGCCAGCCTCACATGCGACAGCAGACGAAGCGATCGACCCCACGTTGTTGGCCATATCACAACTGGCTGGATCGGCTCCTCCATCCCAGCCACCCATGTCACACGCACCTCCGCGTGACGACATATCGCAAGCGCCGGACGCCTCCACTCCCTCTCCACCTGCGCACTCTCCCCATACGTCGTTGAGCTCGTTGACAGAACCGCTGACGCCACTTTCCGAGCCGTGCGCGGATGCACATCCGGATGGCGGTTGCGGTGCGTTGTTTCCATCGCCGGACGGCGCGCGGCTGGACTGACGTGGGTCTCTCTACTCTTCCAGGTCTTGCCGAACAAGACCGCGCGCTTTCGACAGACGCTGCGACTGCGCGCGTGACCCAGGCACAAAAAGGAAAGGCGAGGGCTGATGTCAAGGTCGCCTCTGAAACGCCCTCTGTGTCGAGTCGATCGACGCCCGGTGTGGTCTCCACCTCGAAAGGTGTGCTGGACAAGCAGACGCTTTTGGAGCGCGCACGGGAACGCCGGCGACAGCTTGTGGCAGAGATCGAACGGGCAAAGATGGAACTATGGGAAACGAGCATCGAGCACGCGGTGTTGGTACATGTCATGAGGGATGGTGCAATGCCACCTTGAACCTGCACGTAGCCTTGACGTCTTCCGTTAGGCATTGTCTTGCAAAAGTCGAACGCCGTCAACGGTAGCATAAACATACCAATCGTATTCTCTCAAATAAAAGGTACATACAAACAACACATGAGCGATACACCAGGTCAGTCTCCCAAATATATTAACAGAAAATCGACGACTCGAGCTTGCGATTGCAATTCTTTCCTTGCCTCCTCACCCTCCTCACCCACTCGTCCCAGTGTTTCGCGTGCAATTCCAATGCGTCGATCCCCCACGCCTCGAATTCGTCGTGGTCGATCAAAAAGTCTTGAATCTCCACTGCAACCTCCTTTGCCCTACCCCTGGCACGCTGCGCACGATGTGCGAGTCCTTCTGCCAACTCCCAAGCAATCCCTTGTGAGAGTCGAGCGCTGGTGGCGACCATCTCCGACGCGCCATACAACCACTTGGTGCTCATCTCTCTAATCTCCTTGGCTCGCTTCCGGGCGCGCTCGTTGTGTACCTGAAATGTCTCCCTGACCATCCCAAACGATTCCACGCTCCTTTCCAAATATACCGCAGACTGCTCGACGAACGTCGTCGCCTGCGTGAGGAACATCTGTGTCTGTCTAGATATAGCTTGGACGAGCGCATCGAGCGCGTCAAGAATGTCTTGTATATCTTGATTCATCATCGTAGAGACAACCGCAGCACATTCCTTGACAACGCCGGGAATGGAAGGATGATGGATCAGGGTGGAGACCGCATGTCCGGTAGTATCCGGATCAGGATGAGAAGACGGTGTGGGAATCATCTCTGGTATCACAGACAGCGCCTTCGGCCGAGAGTCCGGTGGAAGAACGGAGGAAGGTGGTTGTAACATGAGGTCTTTGGGGAACTTGGGGCTCTCTGACACTGTTGGTGATACCGTGCGCCGGAAATCAGTAGGGTTTGCTCGTGACAGCGTTATTGATGTCGACTCGGCGCTGAAGACTGATAATGAAAAGTCTTTGAATGAGGAAGGTATGACCACGACCGAAGTGTCTAACGTTGTGGAAGCAGGAAGGCGTTCTCGATGAGGTGCCGGTCGAATCATTTGCCAAAGAGCGGAAGAACTGTTAGGTGCCAGGGTGGCAAGATTAGGAGTGGTAAACTGTTGAAGAGAAACCGGGAGAGCGGCCCGAACGACCAAACCAAGAATCAAGGAGAGGATCGCTATGCTGCGGACTCTCATGAGTTAGTCACGAAGAATCAGGTGGCAAAGGATCCTACATCGTCAGAGCATGTGTACTGGATAATACTCCCTTGGATACATTATCACCGGACCACAAGCGAGAGAAGGCCCGGTAAGCGCGTAACGAGTCAATTGCATCAATCGAATCCTTGTGGATCATTTGGGCTCCCCCCGAAGAAGTTATACGGAGCATTTGCTCATTAGGAATGGTGAATGTGTCCGACCACCGTGGGGAGCCTTTCTCGATGTTGCCGAAATCGAGGAGCTCGCTGGAATGCGATGGCAGAACGATTGGTAAATATAGCACATGCTTAGGGAGATTTAGTGGGTGACACGGCATGAAGACGACGGCGAGAGGCCGAACACCAGTAAAACCCGTCAAAGCCAGCTAAGTGTAATGACAGTCAGTTCGCTCTTGAACAGTACTCGAAACCTACATCATGAGCAGTGTCATGTGGCTCGAGAGTCTTGTCAAGGACGATAATGGTACGGGGGAACGCGCGGTCATGCTCAAATGTCCCAGAAACGGTCAACTGGCGCACGGAACCTTGTAAACTCTCGAGGTCTGAGTCAATGGAGAGACCAGCGCCAAATGCGACTTTACGTAGAAGCCTGTTGACAATGGACCACTTGGATATGGTAGGAGACCCATAAAGGAAAACTTTGAGCTCGGGGCCCGATGGGGGAGAGACTGAGGTTGCTTGGTCCAAGGTTGAGGACACCCGTGAAGCGGACATCTCTTCTTCGCCAATCTGTTCTACGTCTGAAGGAGTATCCGAGCCGGTAGGAGAGGAGAGGAAGTCAGAGGAAGGCTGAATCTCTTCGTAAGATGTGCTAAGGGGTTCTCTACGTGAACTAGTGATGGGATCCGGAAAGGATAAACGAAGATCACGGGATGAGTTACCGACAGTAGAAGCATGGAGGGAACTTGAGCGAGATGAGCTGAGTGTGCTCATCATACTTTGATCAAGGCCCTCCTTGACGAGCAGCTCTTCCGGGGAGGTCTCTTGAGTGTGATTTAGGTCAAAGGTAGCAGGGTGCTGAGAAATTGATGCCACGTGGGGGTTGGGCGCACGAACGTCATTAGGCATGCCCTCGTCAGCGCTGTCTTCAATTAGACCTTCCCAAGCGTCGACTTCACCATCGCGAGAACTGCCATAGCTCAACGAGGAGCGCCTTGATCTAGAGCGAGAGTGATCCTCATGATCTGTCTCTCTGGACGAATAGATGGAATCGTTGTCATCGGAATCTCTGTCTGTGCTGGCAATGTCGAGCCAGTCAGAGTCTGAATGACTGTCGTGCTCTGCAAGAGCTAAATTATCAGTATGAATGGACATTGGTGATGAACCTGGTGGACGTTGTAGCGAAAGGGGTGAAAGGGCTCCCAGGATTTATGTATGTAGCCACACGTCTTTGGCTCTGTTTGACCACAGTCATTACACACACAGCCGCATCACCCAAACTAGCCCAACTTGGTCTCCAACACCGGCCCATGGCAATGGTAACCGGCCTACCCCAGGATGTCCTCATCCTCATTTGTTTGAACATAGACGTCGAGGACATACTTGCTCTAATGCAGGTGATTTGAGAGATCTTTGTTGCGCTCTCCCTGACGCGAAACCCAGACATGTCGTGTCATGTATTCGCTCGGATCATTGGATTACCTGTGGCGCAGGCTTCTCTCAGGCCGTGATTGGAATATCCCCATGGATATGCCCCTGAATGCTTCCCTTGCATCTCTGTCGAGCAATGTCTTGCGGGAGGCGGCCGTTAAAGCCTTGAAACTCGACAACAGGTGGAGGGACCCCCGCCTTCGAGTGTGCCGTGCTCAGCGCATCATCGCGCATAACTCCTCCTTTGTCGATGGCATGCGTCTGCTACCAGGCGGTCGTTGGTTGGTGACCTTTCAATATGAACAGTCAATAAGAACGCACATCACGCTCTGGTCCACGGGGGATTTGAACGACTGTCGCACTGTCTTCAAAATAACTGTGCCCGGTCGCGTTCGATTCTTGCATGCTCATCATCACCATGAATTAGAACAGATCACGATTGGGATTACATTTGCATGCGGTATCGCCGAGTAAGTAACTCTTATTTGCGACGATCCAGTGGTTGACGTCACAAGGTCCATTCGTGTATACGATGTCTGTCTACAGGATGACTCATTGACTCGCTATTCTTTGGTATTTGAGGCGACGCCAAACGAACTCTATTCCATGGGTCGAATAGGGAGTATGAAAATAAATGGCGAGGTCATGATCGTAGCGTTCGCCTCAATGACGCCATCATGGGAAAGCGGTGGACAGGGAAAAGTTGTGTGTATCAACCTTGTTTCAAAAGCCGCTGCCGTCCTGGATTGTCCAGATTGGGTAGGACACTTTACGTTGGGTAATGATTGCGCTAACATATAGATAGTCGGGTCGTCTGAAACTTTTCCGGCGATACTTTGCTGTTACGACATCGCGCTTTACGAGCGCTCACATATCTTTTTATCGCTTGCCTTCAGTCATTCTTGACCACCCGGACTCTCCACTCCCAATTCTCCAACGCTGGCCAGAAAAAGTGGTTATCAAGAGTTCGTTGGACGCCAGTACTGCGTGGTGTTCAGACTATCCGCTTGTCGTTGAGTTGTCGGATGACGTACCCACGAACACCATGGAGGAGTGCTCCTTCACCGTATTTGGACATCCAATCCGCCCTTCTGGCACGAGAATCGATCTGCTGCGGGTGTCCTTTGACGGGTGCAAGATTGAATGCATCCCCACCACTGTGCCTTGTCGTTCTATCCCAAGTGCCGGGGGTATTCGACTATCTTCGTCTGGCAGGCGAGCAGTCTGGCTTTATCCACGTCTTGATACTCACGAATGCACGCTGATGAAGTTTGCTCTCGAAAATAACGGGCTGGGTTCCTGTATCTCTACACTGATGCCATCCTTTTCGGGTTTACCTCTTAATCCTCGTGATTTTCATGCGTTTGCGTTTGACGAAATTTCGTGCAAGATAGCTGTCGCTTTGCCGCATCAGGCGAATTGTACATTTTGCACTTCTAGACTTGTAATGGAAATGATTAGCCCCTATTGCTGTATGACTCGGCACGTGAGCAGAAATCGACTTTTGTTACAACCTAAAGCACTATTCTACTAATCGTGTCCTGGATCGACCACCGTACGGTTTGAGCACTTGTCTGCTTGGCTTCATTGCGAGCCACCAATCATCCGATAGTTCAAATCGTTGACATCTTGTCACTTCAAT
>JBBPLE010000013.1:48760-68490 GCA_038089675.1 Boletales sp. KT-2023b
TGACTCAGCTTGCCTTAGGGCTGGTCTCTCCCTTATATGGAAATCAATATTCTTAAATAATAGGCTTGGATATCTAATAAAACAGCCTATGTTTTACAACTCGTCCCTCTGGTAGTCTACGGAACCGTGGAACACTTCCCCGAGTTCTGTCGCGAGATGGAATCAGTCCTTGTTTCTCCCCCGAGATAATATTGATCTTACTTCGACGCATGTCTGGGCCGAGTTCCACAGGAAGCACGACGTTGTACTCTATAAACAAGTCACCGTGTCCAGACTGTTCAAACAGAGGCATCCCCTCCTCTTCAAGCATCTGCACGTAGCCTGCGAACTATGTCAACAATAGCAGAACGAAACCGTATCAGGGGCGTACCAGGCTGTGTAACACCTTCACGGTCGATTTCTACCACATGTCCGTCGAGGTGCGTGATATTACGCTTGAAACCAAGGAGCGCCTATGAGAAACAGGTGAGGTGTTTACACAGCAACCAGAAGAACGTGATATGTACCTCATCGATGCCAATCGTCTCTCGCCAGTAGAGTGTGCTTTCCTTCCTCTGCCAGCCACCCTCCTCTTTCTTACTGCGCACGCGCAGAATGATGTCGCCGGGCTCCCAATCAGGGCTCTCGTCACCCTCGCCGTCGAATACGACATCATGTCCCTCGGGCATGCCGGGTTCGACGTCTAACGTGTAATGTTGTATGTGTTCAACCACCTTTTCACCCTTGCAATGCGGGCATTTCTTTGCGATCACCGTTCCGCGCCCGCCACACTCGTTGCAAGTGGTTTGGCTTTGTGCAAACATGCCGGGGAATATTTGTTGCTTGGTAATCTTGACTCCAGACCCTCCACATCCACGGCAACTATGTATGTCACTGTCTGATGCAGCGCCAGAACCCCTGCAATGGTCGCAGAGAATGTGTTTTCTCAGTGAGAACTGTCGACAGATCAAATGTCGTCACAAGTGAGTAGGGAGAGAACGCACGTCAATATTGGCTCCCTTGTACCTGGAGAGGATGAGTGTGACGTGAACTGACGGATGGATGTACATACATGTCGCCAAGAGAGATCTCGAATTCCATCATCACTGTTGGACCCCGACGCACTTGCTGCTGTTGCGCGACTGAGGTGCGTCAAAAGAGGCGAGTCTGAAATACAAGACGGCAACTTACATCCCCCACCAAAGAAGCTGGAGAATATGTCGAAAGGATTGGCATGGGGTTGTTGACCACCTTCATGTGCACGCAGGCCCTCCTGTGTGTCATTGACCATCGGTCAGTCTAGCCGAGGCAGTCAATCGTTATTCTACCTCGCCGTGCCGGTCATATATTTGTCGTTTCTGTGTCATAGAATAAGCGGGGGATCAGTCCTCCATGCACATCTTTGACTTACGGTCGAGTCCGAAAGCACTTCATATGCTGGACTCGGCTGTCAGCTCGCGCACAAGCACTGCAGGAACGACGACTACCGTGTGCTATCTGGACAAACTTGTCCTCCGCTCCTGGGTCCTTGTTCTTATCCGGGTGATATTTACGACTAAGACGTTTGTAGGCCTTTCTTATGTCTTGCTCCGAGGCATGTTTCGACACTGGGGTGATACGTCAGTCAAGAGACGGGTTGTACCATCCGGTGCGCGCCTTGGACTGACGCTCTAGTACTTTGTAGAGATCCGCCGCGCTGACGAGGACGGAGAGGGTGAGCAAGAAGAGGAGGAGGAGGAGAGCGGACGACGTCGGCATCGTTGCTCTGAAGTGAGCAGAGTCAGATAATTCGCCTGACCACGTATGTACATCGCGTTAGCACGTGACTACTACTGTACTCCTCCTCCCTTCTTCCTTCCCTTTGATACGAATGTTGGCTCGACCGCTGTCGAGGAGAGCGTTGGCGACGACTCGGCACAGACACTACGCGGATATTCCAGCTTACCACTCCAAAGTCAGAGGTCGCCCATTCTCGTCGTGGGCCAGCGACATCACGCTCACCTTGTCCTTCCAGCCATCCCTTTTGCTTTCTCCCCCGAAGATGCCATCACACACATGGGCATCGCTTCGTCGGTAGCAGGCTACGTCGGCAGGTCGCGACAACCCAACGTGCCTTTCTCCGTGCTCCTATCTTCTATTCTCGCCAAGTTTTTCCCCTGGAGCGGCTCCAAGCCCCGCCAACCGACGCGCATACAACCGGTCTACTTCCCGACCTGGTTCGTGCGTGCCGAGCTCGAGGCCAAGACCTGGTTGTCTTCGGAGTCGGACGCAGAAGAGTCACGGGTTCGTCCCATCACTCGCTTCCCATGCTGCCGCCCTGACGTCTCAGCAGAGTGAGATCGCCACAGTGCAGTTCGAGGACGTGTAGGTGCATCTGGACGGCTCGTCTCTCGGTGCTAACATTTGCTCGATAGGTACTTGCCAGGTATGCACGCCTCCACCTTCTACGAGAGCGTTCCGTTCCAAAGTCGTTTAATGTAGGGTTTAACATGGATTTCGGCCGCATCCTCGTCCGCGACCTGCCACCGGAAATCGAGCTTGCTAAGCCATTCTCTCCTGATATGATCCATCAGTGGGGACTCGACGTCATGTGTCTCCCATACAATATCCTGCCATTCGATGTAGTTGACAGAGTACGCTCGCTCTCCTACGCAGATACCGTTATCAGCGAAAATATCCGTTTCAGTCCGCAATCCGTCAAAACGAACCTTGTACGCCATCATCGCCCAGACTGACACTGCATTCTCAGTTTTGGACAGGCCGCTGCCTACCCTGTTCTGTTGCCCGTGTACCTCGCACAATACATCTCACAAGACCCTTGGCCACCTGTAACGATTATATTAGCAGCGCACAGCGACCCTGTGAGTCTTCTTACAACTCTCACACGGCCGACATCCGAGTTCGTTTTTGTCACAGGGCATCCACTATATTCATGTCCCTCATCCAGATGCAGGAGACGATATTCGACTCCCGTACGAAGAGCTCGTCGCAGGTGAGGACGACTACATAGAGGTCGGAAACTCGTCCGATGCAGAAGTGCGCGCCACCGTGGTAAATCCGCTGGGTGATGATTTTCTCTCGGATGAACTGTCGTCGTGGTTGAACGATAAACTGCACCAACGGAACGCTCCCGTTGCGATGGCCGCTGAACACCCGATCAACATGGAGGATCCCAGAATCCGTGAGTGGACGCAGGAAGAGTTGGACCCCGTCCACAGGTGGTTGCATATGGGCCGCGCTCATTCCTTTTTCAAGTCGATCCTCAAGGTGACGCATCCACTGTGACCATGTCATCTTACGGACAAGCTGATTGATGGTTCAGAACATGAACTTGGATGAGAGCCATATTAGGACACTGAAACCAGGTGCCCAAGGAGAAACGAAATTTGTAGTCGATCTGTTCGACACATTCCTCAAGGCCGATCCAGAGAAGGCACAAAAATGGCAAGAAACGCGTGCCGCTCTAACTCCCGAGTGGTGGAAAAAGTGGGAAGAAAGCGAAAGACTACGACGATCTATACGGTGATCACACGACGCTGCTCTCGCTGCGATGTTTGTGGATGTGATGTCATTGTAATAAATAACGAGTCCCATCTAGACCAATTACAGGAATTTATTAATCGACTTTTCGTGCCCACTTCCTCCCTGAAGGAGACGAAGTGGCATGTCTAGGGGGAGGCAATGGTGCCTTGGGGACGACGACGTCGACTTTGTGGTGCCCTGGCTGGAGCCAATCCTGCTTCTCGTATACGGCACTAGTAGATTCCGTTGCGTATATCCCTTTGTCATCTTTGCCCCAGTACATCCACATCTGTACGCCAAGTACAATGTTCAAAACGAGAGCTAGGGCAAACCCTGCGGTCACGATGACATCGCCAACCTCGGTGGCGGTGGTAAAGAGGCGTGCGAGGCATCCCGCAACCTGAGCGACCACGGCAAACGTCGAGAGCTGGCCCGTCGAGCGAGCGCGCGCGTTTTGCACGATTTGAGGGAGCTTTGAGAACAACGAGAGGGGAAGGGTAGCGAGTTGGAGTAGCGCCAGCGATTCCTTGGGCACCACATAAAGCGTGACAGCAGAGGCGACAGTGCCTACAGCTGTGAGAACGAGTCGTCCCGCGGTATTTTGCACCTTGCGGAGGGGCGTCGTTGGTAGGTAGACGATCAAAAATGTAATGAGGGTATTCTGGAGGGTGAGGAAAAAGTTTTCGCCATAGGTCGAAAAAGGAAAGTCGTTCCTGTACGAATACGTGGTGGTGATGGCGTATGCGAGGGTTTCGAGGATGTATGCGGGTAGGGAAATGCCGCGAGCGGACTGGGCCGACAGGACTTGGGACAGCGTGAGTGTATGAAACGGGGTATGATCGGGGGCTTACTGAGCATCAGCTGGGGTACCTTCATGATGGACCCCCCAACGACGATACCGAGACCCAATCCCTTGGAGAGCGCGTACTTGAAGCAGTCTATGTCGCCGAGGTTGAGGTCACGGACGAGCGAGGTATAACATTTCTAGAAAAACTAGTTTGGCCCAGACAAGACAGGGAAATCAAAAGGGTGATACTTGCCTCGCCGACGATTGCAGTACCGAGGTCGGCAACGAACCAGGGAAGGTTTCTCGTTATGGCGGTCATGGTGGGTGTGGTGCAAGGCAGGTAGCAAGGCAAACGTGGTCTGCCAGTGCTATGTGGCTGTGCTGATATTCCCTTGGATAGATCTCAGCGTGATCAGCCAAAGAAAAAAAAAATGGCCGAGTACGATCTCACAAAGACGATCATACCGTACTTGGATCGCCATCTCGCATTTCCATTGCTCGCTCATCTCGTAGAGACCTCGCTGTTCCCGGTAGAACAGGTCCAGGCAGCCCAGTATGAGCTCGCCAAGGGCACCAACATGGTCGATTATGCGGTCAGCTTGTTCGAGCAGCTGCAACCCGATGAAGAGGTTCCTCAAGGTTTGCATACCGCTCGAATCCAAGTGTGATAGCTCATCGCCCCCCCAGAATTCTCTGGAAAGCGAGAAAAGGCCGTATCGACAAACGAGCGGTTGCAGCAAGAAGCCCAGGCCGTCCTGGACGTGATCGAGAACCCCCACGTCGCACAGGCGCTTCGTCAAGATAAAAATCAAAATCTTCAGTACCTCAAGGACAACTACAACGTATGTCGCCTCGATATCTTGCTCTCGTGACCTGCTCAGTACCCTCCAGCTCACATTAGAGCAAATCACGGCGCTCTACAACTTTGGCCAATTTCAGTACACGTACGGCAACTACAGCGGTGCAGCGGACTACCTGTACCACTTCCGCGTTCTCTCCACTGACTCCGAACTCAACACCTCTGCTCACTGGGGGAAACTCGCCTCCGATATTCTCACAGGCAAGTGGGAAACCGCTCTGGAAGAGCTTAACACGCTCCGTGACGTCATCGACTCGCGTTCACCGTCATCCCTCTTGACGGGTGCTACCGAATCGGCCGCCCTCGCCCAATTGCACTCGCGGACGTGGCTTGTCCACTGGTCCCTCTTTGTCTATTTCAACCACCCTCAGGGCCGTACCCTTCTCCTCGAGACATTCCTCTCGCCTACCTACCTCAACACCATCCAAACCTCTTCTCCATGGATTCTGCGATACATCGCCACCGCCGCCATCCTCTCCCGAAAATCGGGCACCGGAAATACGAATGCCTCATCGCGCGTACGGCATTCCATCCGTGAGATCGTCAAGGTCATCCAAACGGAGGAGTACCAGTACCAAGATCCCATCACCTCTTTCCTCAAGGAGCTCTATGTAGAGTTTGATTTCGAAGCTGCCCAACGCGAGCTCGGAGTTGCAGAACGTGTCGTTGGCGACGACTTTTTCCTACAAGAGTTTAGAGAGGAATTTCTGGACAATGCCCGTTACTTGATCAGCGAGGCTTACTGCCGCATACATCAACGCATCGACATCGGGTACGTGGCGGTCTTGGAAGGGAGTGCGTCACTCATGTTCGCTTGGACAGGGATCTTTCGGAGAGACTGAATCTCAACAAGGATGAGGGCGAGAAATGGATTGTCAATCTCATTCGAGAGACTCGGATGGCCGCTGATGCAAAGATCGATTTAGAAAAGGTGTGTGTATACGTTCGTGTGTGGACGAACCTAATGCATGTCCACCAAGAACGTGATCGAGATCCATCGGTCACCCCTCCCAGTATACCAGTCTGTCATTGAAAAGACGCGTGGACTGGCATTCCGCACCCAAGCTTTGGGAGCAGGGATGTTGCAACCTCACCAGACTGCACAGCAAAATCAATCACAGCCAGTAGATGGGGCACGATCATAATTTACGACTTGTTACAGGTTGTGAGTATAAAAATCTACGCGGGCCCGTTCGAACAGGACTTGTCAAGCGGATAAGGGGCACGGTGAGCTCAAGTAAGATCGTCGAATGAGTTTGAAGAGCAATAAGGGGCTGATATACCAAAAATATACAATGTCATTCTTACGTAATCGTGTGGGATAACTTGCACAACATATGAACCTTCACTTCGATGACAGTCAGACAGACGCATGTCGCGTTGGAAATGGAGCGGATATAATCATGTCGGATACTGCAACACGACTGAATGCTTGGGTAAGCGCCTGCTTCAGAATTAACACTGACCCGAGTCTCGTAACTACTTTTTTTTTTTTACCAGCTCCGTATTGGCCTCGATAGAACTTCCTATGTGGCCCCATCAACAATATTCAATGGTTTCATCTCTGCATAGCTATCTAGTACGCTTGTTATCCGGCACTCAAGCCCTTTGTAGAATGACCCATGCACTAAGGTGGTCTATGATGAATGCCCACGACGGAGGCTGACGGGTACATGCTACAAACGCTTTTTTGGTGATGTTTGCTTGTAAGTGTCATGGTGGCACCCGTGACCGGGTGAGTTATCTTGTAGAAGTGGAAAAAATATCCGATATTATCGACTCGAAGGCGACACACGGGATCTTGTTCGCAAACCTTCACTGCCCGTACTGGACCAACGGCACAAACGATCGCATTTTGTGTCTATACCTTAGTGACCCGGTACAGTGTGACTGACCGCATCCTTGCACTTCTTCGTCGTCAGGTTTGATTACATCGCACGAAGTTGGAAGCTGTGCGATTCTGACTGTATCACGTAGGAATGCGTGTAGCCACACTGCCAGAGGTTAGGGAATCCACTAATTTTTTTCTACAGAGCGTAATGCCATATCTATCCAACCACTAAACGCCGCGACAGGAAAACCAGGATGGTGGTCAGCATGAGCAGGATGATATACACCAAATTGCCGCCAAGGATATTGTACTCCTTGGAGACAGCAAACGATGTAGTGATCAGCGCTGGACCAATAGCACGCGCCATCGCCGTCAGACTTTGACACAGCCCATTTGTCGTGCCGAGTGTCTGTTTGTTGGGGGACGCTTGCGTGACTATTATGTTGATTACACCTGTGCAACGACGGATATGTCATCAGTATTCGCAAACCGTCCAGCGAACGCACTAAACGACAGGCTCATGAGTACTGCGAAAATGAGCTGCAACAAGAGAAGGACCCAGATTACAGGCCCGACTTTCCCCTGCACTGTAATAATGGTATCCATAATCGGGAAGACGAGAATCCGTGGATAAAGCCACAGGATGGCCCAGTAAAACAATTTTTTGGAGTCGAACCGCTCGATGATCATTGGGGCGTAGAGTGCTTGTACAATGCCGTTCACCAACCCGAATGTTGCCAGGTATGTACCAATAATGGATGGAGGTAATTCCAGACCACCGATCTCAATCGGCGACGAGCAAAACAAGGGCAGAAGGGCAACGAAGCCAATGTCTAAGAGTGCCAACATTCCATAGTTGACAATAGGTAACATCACGGAGGATGTTCCGAGGAGGGTGAACATTGGAACCGGTTGTTCGTTGTTCGCCGTGGGTCGATCGTCATGGGAGCTCTCAATTTCAAGCCTCTCCGGCTGAGACCTTGACTTTGACTTCGATGGTAGTGACTGCAGATCAAGAATGTGTGAATCAGAATCACTTTGAAGCGCCAGTACCAATGTCCTACCTCCTTCATGAATGCCGCACATATCATAAATGTCAGCAGTGTGAAGCATCCTGATACGAGTGATGGGAGGAAATATGGATATGTTTTCCAGAATTGAGCACGGAATATATGAGGCCACTGCTCTTGCGGCTTTACGAGTGCACCGCCGTATAGCGGACTGCGACATTGTGAGCCTTAGAAACCCATCTTTATCTCGAATGTACAAACGCACGCGAGCGTAATTCCAGTACTAAAAATGGCGGGTAACATGGCAAAGACTTGTCCCATATTGGTATGGTCAGTAATGTCACCTACCATGCTCTTCATCACGCCGACACCATTGAGAATGCCAGCAATACATCGACTGGGACGTCTTCTCAATATAATTTCATGAAGTGAATCGATCTGCTTACCTGATGATGAGCGCGCCCAATGTCCGTGATAAGCCAAAGGCAAAGTTGGACACACTAAGGCCGAGTAGGCCAATCAGAATGATGGGCCGGCGCCCGACAAAATCAGACAATCGGCTCCATTGCCAGGCGGTCAATGCCTGTGCGAAGAAAAAAAGGGATTCCTATGCAACAGTGAGTGGCCAAGGATCTCTGGATAATGATCTGCCCCCACGATGAGACCAGCATAATAACCAATCTTCCGATCATCCCCTCCCGTGATGCCGAGTTCTCCGACGAGCTTTTGTAAAAAAACGTTGCATCATATATATACGGGTTTCTCGTGTAAAGGGACGATGACAGACCTGGTTGATGAAAGGAAAAATGTACCCGGACGAAATCGGGTCTGTGACCAAGGCTAAGAAGATAATATTTATTTGATTCCATGGCAAAGGTGTTTTGGACCGTGCTTGAAGTAGCGGCGTCTCTTCATCCAAGTGTTCGAGTCTGTTATGGACTGCCATGGTTCTTGGCAAGTGGGCAGTCTCTGAGGAGGGAAGGGACTTTGAGAGCGCTCAAGTTCGCTTTCGGGTTTAAACGGTCTAATTTTACGTGAACTATGTATGTACCAGCCTGAGTGATCAAGTGAGCCAGGATGACTGCAAAAAAACATGAATTGGATGGAACCAGTTACGGCGGGGGGAGGTTCGGTGTATGCAACCCAGCCACTTGCCGCTCAAGATCGTTACGCCAACTTGAAAAGGCAACAATACCGAATGTTAATCGTTGCGACTCAAGTTCGGTATCGCAGGTGCCACTTAGTCACGTACAGAGGCGCTCCATCCTCATCATGCCCGCCCTGCGGTGGGCAGGAATACGAAGGCTAGTTGGCACTCACACCAGGGATTGGAAGCGGGTCGTAGCGCCTATAATGCTCGACTTCCGAGTCGCCATAAGGGACCCGGTACGGCGAGGAAGAATCTGAAAATATTTGGCGTTTCATCGCAGTCAAAACAGGGGGATTTGACCCACACTCGCGCCTTGTATTATGTACTGTCCAACAAGGGGCGATCGCCTCATGGACAATAAACACAGATTCAAAAAAAAAAAAACACGAAAAAACATGGGGATCTTGGGTGACTCACGTCAAAAAATGGGACGATCATTGTTGCGGAACCTGAGAGCTGTTCCGCCCGATGAATGTCTTGTAGGTCCTTGCCAGATCGATCCGCCATGGTGTTGGGCAAACCCAGCTCGCCATCAGCTGAACACGGTCATAACCTGGAAATACGACACCCATGCAGCTGTGTTAAAGATCTATCGTGCGCGAACTCGACCGCTCATCGAGTTAAATTATAATGATACACATGGTGATCACTTCCAGCACCTACAGACAATGCGTCATCAAAGTAGAGGACGAGAGACTCGGACTTACAGAATATCGTATCCCCGCGTGATGACATGTTCCACCCCACCATAGGCGACATTACACCCTCCCTGTCGAGTGATCGGTCGACGGCAAGCCAAGCAACAGCATGCTCACCAGGTGCTCGCCCGTCTTTCCGGGGACCTTTGTATCGCGAATTATAGCCATGGCGTGGTAGAGCTGCGCCCCATTCTCCTCGTACCCGCCTTGCACGGGACGACGGTGGGCAGGAATGCGGCCGAGGCTGGTCGTGACCCACTCCATTGTCTCTTTGTCGAACGGGAGGAGGTCGTAGCGCCCGTAGTGCTCGACCTCGGAACCGCCATAGGGAACGCGGCACGGCGGGACGAGGCTCGGGCCGATCTTGCATGGGTGGACCGAGTTGTTGAAGATCGCGGAGCCGAGAAAGATGGGGGAGTGAGTCTCGTCGTTGTCGCGGAAGGGAGGTTCTCTGGTGTAGGCGGTGTCGGGAAAGGGGGAGGAGGCGTTGAGAGGGATACGGTAGCCAGATGGGGGCGGTCTGGACGGGGCGGGCGGGGTATAGGGCGGGGGAGAAGGAGAGGATGAATCGCGCTCTTTGGTATCTTGGGAGAACTTGGTCATGTTTGTGAGTTGTCTACCTTTTCAGTCGACTACCAAGTAAGTACATTTCTGACCCAAGATCGCCTAACAGTCAGTTACGTATAAATGTAGAGGGTACTACGACCATGCCGGCCCCTGTCGTACCACTTCAAATCGTACCGTGCAATGGTGTGTCTTTTCTTCTTTGCATTCCCGGTCCATACTATGTCCATCAGATCACCCAGCAAGATCCCATGATCAAGGAAGAAACCATTGATCACGGACTGCCAGCGAGTCCCCCTCAGCTGGAACTACACTTTGCCCCTCGTTCGCAACAGCCCCGGCGACGAAGGCGGGTTGAGGTTGTCCTCCCAACGAGGAAACAGCTTTACGGAAACAACCCCCTTCCGTTCGAAACCGCTTCGAGCTACATCGAGAAACATATCAAACACATCGTCAAGAAGGAAGAAGAGCAGCCTTTCCTGCTCCCTCTGTTTCTCGTACGACCCATTTCTCCCTCTCGCCCTACCGAGTGACGTTTGTGTTGCAGGGCAAAGTGGAGATCAAAAAGGAAGAGATGCTCTCGGACGACGTCGTCCATCGCCGAATCGCGCTCGCACCGTCGTACGACGTGACCTTGGACCCCGCGATCAGAGACGTGACGACGACGCGGACCTTTACCTCCAAACAGTGGGGCGGCAACACCCAGGCTACCTTCCCGTCCATCCGGTCAGACATGCTGGCGCGGCACGGCCTCAACGATTTCATGTATCTGAACCTGTACTTCAGCCCGCACGCACCTCAGTCGCCGGGCGCGCCGGGGTTGTTCTTTGCGTCGTCCATCTATCCGGACGCACGCGAATGGCCATCGATTGAACGCGTGTTGATCAGGTTGAGGTCAAACCGTTGGTTGTACGTCGGGCAGTATCGGTGCACTCCTGCACCGTCGCTTACGACAGAAGAATGGCAGTCGCAAGCTCGCAAGGTACCCACCATCTTGCCCTGTTTTCGCTTCTGCTTCAGTTTCTACCCCCTCAGGTCAAGCAGACATGGGTGACCAAGGTCTCCACGCACGGCTGGGGAATAGACATTCGGGCGAAAATCGTCCTTCGAAAGCGGCTCGGGAGAGATCCGACCAAAAGAGAGCTTGACGATGCCCTCGGATCCGAAAACAAGTTTCGTGTGACCCCAGAGGAGGTCCACTACGCGTTCGATGAAGGGCACGCGGTACTTTATCTTATCTTGTGATCCGGTGATGATGTTCACAAAGGGCTCAACAGTTCATTCAATCGTGGTGTATGACATGCGTCGGTTACGACGAAGATTTCCAGCGTGAAATCGCAGCTGGCAATGCTGCCAATTGACCCCCGCTCATGGGTGGTGAATGTAGAGTGTTTGCCTGTAATATATGTAATCTCAAGACGACCCCCATCTTGTAGTCCAGCTTTGCTTTCGTCTATATGTACCATGTAATACAACTATTATTTCAATGACCGACGCACACTAGTGTTACCTTGATATGTACGAAACCCCTCGTCGTTCTCGGCTTACTGGTTTGAACTCGGTGGCGGAGGTAGCACTTCCGTCTGCCACTCCGCAGAGGACAACGAAGGCAAATTGGCCATCCGTTTCTGGCGACGTGGCGTCGGTGGTTCCTCTGGCTCGGTGACACTCGTCTCCTGTATAGACATCGAGGAAAACTTGCAGCAAAACGCCCTGTCAACACCGACGTTCAGCAACCGATGGCGATAACAAATGACATGTACGGACCGAACTTCTTGGCTGCGCGCATAGCTCCATATCCGACACGCCTCCTTGAAACGCGTGAGAATGTGGGTCATGTCGTTGTAAAACTATCTACGTTAGGACCGCCTATTAGGTCGATGGAAACCTAGACCGACCCTGTGCCCCTCCTCAAGATTGCGCATGATCTCGCGGTACTTCGCATATGCCAGATCGAGATTCTGCAGCGCTTGTTCACGCGCTTTTACAGAACCGTCCTCCTTACGGGAGGACAAGAACTTGTCGTTTGCAGACTAGACGACCATGTGAAACGTGAAGGTGACCCATGGCAACGAAACACACCTTGATCGCTTCTAACAACCCCTCCTGTTTGTTCCGTCCCTCCACGAGGCCTTGAATGAACTTGTCATATTTAGCAAGTTCTGCGTCTGACACGTCAGTAAACATCGCGGGTGTAATCTCGGCTTCGGAGCTCAGTTTCCCGGCTGCTGACATGACGCGAGGCCGTATATCGTCCCCTTCGCCTCGTCGTTGCGCTCTGGAGACGAGTTCGTCGCGACTGTGGCGGACGTCGTCGAGTGTCTCTAAATGACCGCGCAAAACACGCGCATAGACTTGAGTTTGACTGCCCGCCGCCTGCGATTTTCCGGTGACAGATACCGTCGAAGAGGGAACGAGGTCTTCCAGCCTCTCCTAGAGGGGCATGAGTGGACTCGAGACGCAACGGAGGCATGTCTGTACCTCGTCCCAGGCTAGTTGCGAGATGGGAGTTTCCCATTCCTTCCACTTTTGCCGAACGACTTCATCGCTGGCGGCGGCTTCTGTGAGAACGCGCCTGTATCTCTCTTGCTTTTGTACGAGGTCGCGATTGGCCTCATGTGAAGGCAGTCTCTTTATCGAGACTTCTTTGCGTGTTGCTTCGTCCTCGGATGCCTCTGTGTCCAGCACATCCATCGCCTGCAGGAAAGTGCTGAGTTCAATGTATCACAGCAGGGAATTGTTATCGACCTCGTCTAGTATTGTCAGGGCCTGATGAGCCAAGAGTTCAACGTTCTCCAAATAAGTTTCGATGCGTTCTGGACCTTGCTCCAGTCTGACCTCCTTGGCTTTCTTCAAGAAACTCGGTGGTAATCCGATGGGACGTTCTAGCGCTTCGAGTGAGGACGGAAGGTTGAAAGCCCGCAGTGTTCTGCATCCATGGTCAGTAAGCGAGACAAGTAGAGAAGGTGACGGACTGGTCAATGTCATTGTCCAGCTCTTGCGCAAAGTCGGTGATCCTCGATTTGATGAGGGTTCGCTTGTTATCGTCGTAGATATCTAGAAAGTAGATCGATTGGCGATTCGGTAACGAAGAGAATCGAAATACTTATGGCTTCACTAGCCCCCCAGCTGAGGAGTTCACCAAAGAGAATATGGCCGTCATCAATCATGCTTTTTGGATCGGACAAGCCAGAAGGGACGTTGCTTTGGACCATGACGACAGCTTGAATGGGGGCGATGGCAGAGGATGCAGGAACATCCTTGTGATAAATGAGATCATTATCGCGCTGAGAACGGGCGAGATTTTTCTGTAATACGTCTAATAGGGACTTTGGCAGGGTCGGAATAGAAACATTTGGCTTGTCAAAAACCATACCTTGATGTCCTGCACGACGGCAGGAGAGACGGAGGTGCGCCTAGCAGCATTGTAGCCTTGCTTTGCTTCTGCCTCTGCGTCGATCAACCGTCGTAGCTCGTCCCCATAACTGAAAGAGGGTCAAAGTTATGGTAAAGGGAGAGAAGTAGAGCGGACTTGTTGGCCTCGAGGTCATCTACGCTCTTTCTGTACTGTGCGGCTGCATTGAAATGGCGCTGCTTGGTTTCCAGGTGTGTGATCCAGGTCTTGAGATGGATAAGCGTGATAAGGGGCGGTGATGAATCTGCAACGTTACCGATGGGAGTTTTTCTCGAACATCGGGGGAAGCGGACCGCAAGGCGTCCAGAGCAGAAGAATAGAGGGACGCAACACCGGCAGCCAACTTTGCAACAAGACTGTTTTTGTATTGGTCTGGGAAGAGTCAAACGTAAGTTTATGGATATGAAACGCCCATACCCGCAACCGCGCGTTGCCAGGCACACTCTTGGGCCTGGGCAAGCATCAGGAACTCGAAACTGTGAACGAAAGAGGGGGTTAGATCGCAAGGGGTGTCCTCGGCGCCTGGTGGCACGACAAGTTTCGGTAATGCAGCGGTGCGCAGGAAGGCGAGCGTGCCCGCGGCGTTCTGGATCAGGGATGGGTAGGATGGCCAGGAGGGAGTGCATATGACGGACCTGGTAGTGGAGCGTTGCTCGCTTGAGGCCATCGTGACTGGACCTGTCCTCGGAGGCGGCGAGCTGGGAGTAGACAGCGGCGAGGTTGAACAGGGTGGCGGCTCTCTCAAAGGTGAGACTGCAAAGGGAGACGGGCACGGCGGAAGACGAGGCAAAGGGGTGGGCATAGGCGAACTCGATGCCGATCTAGAAGTGAGGATGAGCACGGATCGGGCGAGCGTGGGTGTCACGGACGTCGGAGGGGAGCTTGTTGAGCACGAACACGAGCTGGGCGTGGTATCTGGACGACGTGAGCGGGGGGGTTGCGAGATAGTTGGCAGGACAGACCGCAAGAGGGCGTCGCTATGCACGTCTGGAGTGACGCAAGGTGCGCGTAGCTGTTCCCACTTTGCGACGTCGTGTTTGAACAGATCTGGATGGTCTCTGACGTTGTGGTCGAGATAGGCCCGTACCGGGTTGCGAATGGCGGTATGATATGTTTTTTTGAGAGGGATGCGGAGATGGTTTGGCATAATACTAATATAGTGTCGGACTGATTTCTCACCTTCGTTGGTTCCCGCTGTCATCACCATGTCCTACGTCGACCAGTCCTCCTCCTCCTCCTCCTCCGTCGCCGCGATGGGCAGACGTCTCACCAACCGAAATAACAACCGCTACAGCGTAACGGCCCTCTTCAGCATGGCTGCTGAACAGGACGTCGAGGTCGAGGACGATCTCGCAAGAGGTCAGCAGTCAATTCATATTCACCACACTCCCATTTCATCACCCTCCGCACAGCCCAAAAACGCCTTAGAGACCTCAAGGGTAAAATATCCGTACAATCAAAGAAAAACTTTGTCCTCGAGCGCGACGTTCGCTATCTCGACTCCCGGATAGCCCTCCTCATCCAGAACCGTATGGCTGCCGACGAGGTGCGTCCGCCCTCCCTTTCTTCCATTGTCCTGATCTCTCATGCACACCCTAGCAGCGCGAAGTAGAACGCACGCTCGAGGACGTCGATCCGACAGAGGGCCACTATCCCGATAACCGTAAACTACAGCAATATTCAAATCTCTTTTTCCTCCTCCAATCAGAGCCACGTCACATCGCCAACCTCTGCCGCCTCGTCAGCCTGTCCGAAATAGACACCCTCCTCCAGACCGTCATGTTTACTCTCTATGGCAACCAGTACGAGAGCCGTGAAGAGCATCTCCTCCTCACCATGTTCCAGTCCGTCCTGTCCGCCCAGTTCGAGACTGCTACAGAATTCGGCTCCCTACTCCGGGCGAACACCCCTGTCTCCCGCATGATGACCACCTACACCCGCCGGGGTCCAGGTCAAAGCTACCTCAAAGGCGTCCTCGCCGAGCGCATCAATAGTCTTATAGAACACAAAGACCTTAATCTCGAAATAAATCCCGTCAAGGTGGCTTTCTCAGGCCCAATTACCCTTTCCCTTCTTTGACATTTTCGGTAGGTCTATGAGCAAATGATAAATCAGATCGAGGAAGAAACCGGCACGCTGCCTCCCAATCTTCCCCGTGGCGTTCCCCCGGAAGTCGCAGCCGAAAATGCTGACGTACAAGCCATCATTGCCCCTCGGCTTACCATGTTAATGGAAATCGCCAACAGTTTCCTTGTCACCATCATCGAGAGTATGGAAAGCGTCCCTTACGGCATTCGATGGATTTGCAAGCAAATCAGGAGTCTGACTCGTGTATGAATCCCTTGTCTGAGCCACTGCCAACCTGACACACCATTGCAGCGTAAATATCCAGAGGCGACGGATTACGCTATCTGTTCCCTCATCGGTGGCTTCTTTTTCCTTCGTTTCATCAATCCTGCTATCGTCACGCCACAGGCGTACATGTTGGTCGATGGCGTACCCGCTAAACATCCCCGGCGGACATTGACCCTAGTGAGTTATTGGTCACACGTCCATTCGAGATCTCTTAATCTCCCTTCTATAGATAGCAAAGATGCTCCAGAACCTTGCGAACAAGCCCTCTTACGCAAAGGAAGCATACATGATCACGTTGAATCCATTCGTCGAGAATAACAAGGCACGGATCAACCAATTTCTCAACAATCTCTGCGAGGTTGGCGACTTTTATGATACACTAGAGGCGCGTGACCGTTCAATCCACACTTTTCACTCTCTGATGACGTTTCAAAACAGATGGACCAATACATGGCACTCTCCAAGAAAGACCTTACGATTCACATTACCATGAATGAGCTGTACAATACCCACGCATTGATTCTGCAGCATATTGAAACCCTGGTGTGTATGTTCTCCGTATCGCAGACCGTCTCGCTAAGGAATATGCAGTCACCGAATGACAAGCAGCATCTGCGTATTCTTACCGACGAACTCGGCCCTGCTCCCCCTCAGGTTCCTCGTAAAGAGAACCGTACCATCGAACTGAACCTGTACAGTCGCTGGGAGACTCCCGTCCAAGACCTCCACACCGCGCTAATGGATTCGATCTCTCAAAGTGATATGCTATATATGGAGACAAAGTCCATTCTCGTTCAACTCATCCGTTCACTCCCCCATGCCACCGAGAAGCGGCCTTACAACCTAGCAGCACTAGCGGAACGCGCGGCGACGACCAAGGATGCCACTCTTGTACGCAAGGGTATCAAGGTCAAAGAGATGTTGCGCGAACTCGAGGAGACAAAGATCATTGACGAAGCAGACGGTTATAAGCTCATGCAGGAAGAGGTTGCGGCCGAGCTTGTCCATCTGGGTAACCTCCGGGATAAGGTCCTATTAGAGACCAAATCTCTGGAGGCTGTCTACAAAACGATCTGTGATCACAACAGCTATTTGCGTTCGCAACTCGAGCAGTACAAGGCATACCTGCAAAACGTTCGTTTAACCGCTTCCAAGGACAAGGGAAGCACGACGGCCGTCGGTGTTGTTACCGTTGGTGGGAGAGAGAGAAAGCCCTCGAGAAGTGCTGTTCTTGGTCCCTACCGGTTTACTCATGCACAGTTGGAAAAGGAAGGAATTATTGTTGAGAGCAACGTTCCAGATAATCGGTAAGTTGCTTATGTCCGTGAATACTATGACCTGACTGTCCTAGACGCCCGAACATCTACTTTAATATTACATCACCAAGTCCCGGAACATTTATTATTTCACTACACTATAAAGGACGAGAGAAAGCAATCCTTGAGATGGATTTGAAAATTGACGATCTATTGGAGAAGGTATTTACTCGTCCCTTTTGCTCCACACGAAGCTCAACCAGGTCTGTCTGTAGCAAAAAGATAACAAGCATCTGCTAGACTTGGAATATGTCCAACTAAATGTGCCAAAGGTGCTGGCTCTCCTGAAAAAGGTCTTTGCTAAGCGGTGAACGATGGCCCAGGACGCTTTCAGTTCATTCTGAGCAACTCATCTCTTTACTTATGCCATATTGATTCTGTCATACCCGTCACTCCTTTTTTTTCTTTGAACCTCGTATTAAATCAGCGTACGCTTTCAGCCTTTGTGACTCTGTTTCGTTCTGGAGTTTTTGGATGTATTACATGTTTAGTTATGTATGTTTCTGGATACCTTGTCTTCCTACACTCTGAATCCTCTGCAAGACTATAGCATTAATGCTCTGCGATACAATACACGGTGCCAACTAAGTTTAGCGTGGGTTGCCCGCAGTTACACCGGATCATCATAGCAACCTTTTTTTTTCCCATCTTCAGATGCTGGCAGCTTCTGTAGTGATATGACACGCTCGTTCTCAATCTCATCTTCCCTCGTTCTCGCTTTCTATTTGGGAAAAACCTCCGCAAACGTACCAACATCGCTTCCGAGTGTGCAACTGGGCCAACTGGCATCAAACGGATCTCAGCCAAACAGTACTGCGTCGAGCAACAACGGGATTTCTACCGTCACATTAGCTGACGACGGGTAAGTGGTCGTCCGCAAGTGGTGCAAGTATCCGCGCTCATTTCCCCGGAGCACGTATTACACCGTCATCCAAGCAGGCCAAATCAGCTTTCGCGCGTCAATAGACACTGGGTCCTCTGACTGTGCGTCCGAATTGTCTGTATGTTATTCCCGCTGAGAATGGTACAGTCTGGCTGGTCTCGACGGCTTGCAACACAAAAACATGTTCGGCAGTTCCAAGATACCCATTGTCATACGCTTCGCCGACGTTCGAGTCGGTCAATGGCAACGATACCGCGTTTACCGTCAGTTATGCCGATGGCTCCAGTGCGTGTTCCTCCGCGTCCACACTTGGCGTTAAACGACAGCGTGGACGCCTCAAGGTGCATCGGGATTTGTTGCCAGAGAGGCCGTCGAGGTCTCGAACGTCACCGTACCAAGCCAAGCGTTTGGTGAGCATGTTGATGCATCGTGTCATGTTCACAATGACGGATCGCGTCCATCTCCGCAGGCGTGGTCACGAACGCGAACGTCACGCTGATCGATGATGTGAGCGGCATTCTCGGCCTGGGGTTCCCTCGATTGTCGGAAATTGACACGGTGAGCCCTGACGGTGCGTGGTGCGCGCGGAGTGGATGGTTTGGCACTCAGGCATCGTGGTAGCCCCTCCGTTTCTCGCGAGTTTGGCTCAGCAAGGCATACTCGACTATCCCATCTTCGGGCTGCGGCTGACGCGCAACTCGACAGGCTCGCTGGCGCTGGGTGAGGAAACGTCTTGCTGTACTCCTTGCAGCCGTCCTAAGCCCTCTGGCGTCTTACAGGCGCCATCGATGCCTCGGTCGTACAGGATGAAAGCAAGATCGTGTGGAACGAGGTGGTGCCGTTTTCTCCGGTAGGAACACAAATGACCACCTCCGGATACATGTACTGGGCCATTCATATGACGAGCTTCGCAGTATGTGTCATGACGAATCTGTAGTTTGTCTGTGCTCACCATAGGCAGGTGAATGGCACTGCGCTGACGCCGAAACCTTCCTATCCCGGGCCGACTGAAAATTCCTCGGTTGCGCTGTTGGACGTGTGAGTGGTGTCGGACGAATGCGACATGCTATTGACAACCCCCTGTAGAGGAACCCCTGGAATGTACGGACCATACCAAGACGTACGTGATCTTGGACGGGTCAATGCATCCGGACTTACCTCTGCTCTGTAGGTGACGAGACTATATGCACTCTTCCCTGATAGTCGGCTTGTAAACGAGGGTGGGTAGTGATCGTGCAGCATTTAAACGATCGGCTTAATGATCCTCAGATGGACAATACGCGGTTCCTTGCAGCTCGTCCGCGAACATGACTTTCAGTTTTGGGTATGTGATCACCACCTTTATGAGTTGTTGCTGATGG